>JAQZBX010100953.1:0-11308 GCA_029593785.1 Cabassous unicinctus | reverse complement strand
TTACTGCCTCATCTATTACAAAAATGGCTAGGGATGACTGTCTTACCATATTTATTATTAAATCTACAACTGATATTATTATATTGTTAGTTTGCAGTATGCTGTATTCAACTTCCTTCTACAATATGATGAAGCAGAAATGTATACTCAGAAATGAGTGGGTTTACATCTCTCAATACTCAGGTGAGGCAACTGAGGGTGAGTAGGGATGCATTCCCTCAGTTGCACAGGTGTGACAAGTTAGGGGCAGGACCAAGTAGATGTTCCCTGGGCTATTTTGGTGTCCAAGGTGAGGCCACATACAGGTCTTTTCTGACTCCTATAAAGGATAATACTACTAATGGCACCAATGAAAATTTCTAACAGCACTGACAACTTACTAAATTTACAATCATGAGGTCACTAGTGAGAAATGGCATCAGGAAAATGGAAAATGTGTCACCAAATACACTAGCCACTTTGACATTTCAGAAATCAACTAGAATCCATTAGAGCCAAAATTGTCAGGGCATATACATACTACAGATTTCATATGGGTATTTGCACACATGCACATTTATATATAAATGCTGAGACAGTGGCACCATGATCATATTCCTTGGCTGCATCTGAATCCCTGACCAGATCATTCAACACATTTCCCACCTGGAAGTAGAGGAAACTGAGCTTGGTGATGGGTAACCCTGGGAGAGGACTGTGTGCTCCAAGGGCACCTCCCCCCAAGGTGTCCCTGAGAAAAGAATCTCTCCTCATCCCCTTTCATTTTACATACAGTTACCTCCCACATGCAAATCACCACATGGGCAGACATGAAACCATGCACAAACTTACTTAAATTTATGTTTCTTCTATGTCAGGAAACACATTTTCTGTTCATCATGAACCTCCTGCACTAGAACATGAAAGCCTTGTGGTTCATCCTTTTTCTAGTGGCAGCTTCCAGATGTGAGTTTCTCAGAGATTGAGACATGAAGGTAATGGGGAGGCTGCCTCTGACCACAGGACTCGCTGTGGTTCTACTTGTTCTCAGGTGTCCTGTCCCAGGTGCAGCTGCAGGAGTCAGGACCTGTCCTGGTGAAACCCTCACAGACCCTGTCCCTCACCTGCACTCTCTCTGGATTCTCTTTAACCATCTTTGCCCTGGACTTGATCTGCCAGGCTCCAGAAAAGGAGCTGGAATGGTTTAGTGCAATATGGGGTGCTGGAAGCACAAAATATAACCCAACTCTTCAGTGCCAACTCAGCACCACCAGGGACACCTCCAAGAATGAAATTTATTTAAAGCTGAGCAGCCTGAGAGTTGAGGACACAGCCACATATTACTGTGTGAAAGGCACAGTGAGAGGAAGTCAGGGTGAGCCCAGACATAAATCTCTCCTCAGGGCACAGCAGGGGGCTGGGCTGCCTAGGTCACTCAGAACCACCAGGGTGTACTCAGATGCCAACACATATTTTTAAAAAATATGTAAATTGTTATTTGTCCCTGTCTTCTGAATATGCCATAAAGTGTGGACAATACTTGCATTTACTATCTCTGAAATTATATCTAACAACTTAACTCACATTCTGAGAATGTCCTGACAAATAATGATAATCCCCTCCCATCATGAAGATCCCGTGTCCTCAGGGAGAAGGAAGAGTAAGTGGGGTAGCCCAGCTTTATCCTAGGTACAGCATCCAAGTGCCTCCCTTTGTTCCTTCCCTCTCATGTGATTTCAAGGACAATGTCTCTGCAATTTCATTAAGCTCCTTATAAATTATCACCAATTACCTACAGTGCCATCATTGTATCATAAACACTAGCTTTAATAGATATATATTATAAAAATTAGCTCACAGCATGTATTTTAATGCAAAGAACATTCCTGATATGATTCAAATTTAATCAGTAACTTCCCTTTGATTTTAGATGTAAGAATGTATCCATCATTTATAAGCATATTCTTTTTCCCTAAATTATAAAACCTTTTTATATATCATAAAATTTAACTACTCATTATAGATAACTGTGAGTAAAGTTATCATTAAGAACTTGTTACACCCCTAACTCTATTCCACAACCACAGGCTTCTGAAGGCAGAGCTTACCTGGCAGAACGCACAGGGATGCAGACCTACTCAGATGTGTGCTTGGGCCTCATATTCCAGCACATCCTGGGAACCTGAGCATGTCTTCTACTGCATCCTCCCTGCCTTTCATCTCTGTGAGGGAAAAGCTTCTCTTGATGCATCTTGTGCCTAAGGCATGAGTGCTCCTGTTTTTGGTTGTGCAGGCCCTGGTGTGCCTATAGGTTCCAGGCCAGGGATAAACACACCCTTCCTGATCATGTCTATCACCTGAAGCCTACCTGGGTCCTTACCTGTTATAAGCTCTGATATAAGCTTCCTGGAGAGAGGCTGGGATATGAGCAAATGAGAAGTGTTGTCAATGCCATCCAGGTTGCCCCTATCCCTTCTCCTAAAACAATATTTGGTCTATCATGTATTTCTGCCCTTCCCTAGGGTAGGGAATCTTTCCCCATTTATTTCCTCCAAAGATACACTGGTTTTTCACCAGTCTCTTCAAATGCCTATTACAAAATCCTTCTTCTCCATCAAAAAAAAATTTTTTAAATGCTTAAATGATGAAATTTATGGTATACAATTTGTATGTTAATAAAATTATTTTTTATAAAAAATTGTTTCTTGGAGAAAAGTGAAGAGGAGGGAGGCAGAAATTATAAAATAATGAGTGGAAATTTAGGAAATCACTCTTGGGGTGGTGGTGATGGTTAAACATGTGTACATGTAAGTAAGTACTTACCAAATGTTACACCTAAATATGTGATGATTATCATATGTCAATTATGCCTTAATGATGCTGATACAAATAAACAAAAGGATAGATGAATAGGATGGAGAGATATAGAGATAAATCATGACATGTGAAATGCCAGAGAGCACTTTAAATATATGTGAATGAACCCTGGTTGTTTCTACATTTTAGGGAGACATTTAAGATGCAGCAACATCATACAATGGTCTCATTACAAAAAAGAGGATTCTACAAATCTACCTAGGCATGCCCCACTCTGTCCTCTCATAGGTTCAGGGGAGCCATCAAGTCTAGTGGTGAGAAACACAGGCCAGACACTGGGGTTCACTAATAACAGACATAGATTTTGGGCATCATCAAAGCATTCTAACTTTCTATTTGAAATTTCACATTTGTAAAATTAAGGTAAACTGGATATCTTTTTTTTACATATGTGCATATAAAATAAGGTCAAGTGTTCTAAGTGTTTAGTCCAGCACTATCAAATAATGGTAATACCTGCCTTGGGACACTTCCATATCTCCATCCCAGGAACTGGCAAGGAGTCCTGCAAATACTTTCCTTCCTTTTGCTGATGTAAACTAGCCCAGACCTGACCCTGCAGCTCTGGAATAAGATCCCCAGTCCAGGGATCCCCATGTGTTCTGATTTAGTGATCAAGACAACACAGTTGAATCAACATGACATGAGTTCTGAACTGAGTTTTCTCATCACTATTTTGAAAATTTGTTTTATAGGGAACAAGAGACATCAATTATGTGAGTTGATATGAGTGAGAGAAATGAGGGATAAATATGGCCATTTTCCTGACCAGGATGTATGTGCTTTCAGATATTCTTTTGAAGGAGTCCAGGTGAGAATTGATACAGCATGGAGTTTTTCTAAAACTCTCCTTGGAAGCTTCTTGATTCACCTCCAGTAGCTACAATATGAACTGGGTCCACAGTCTCCAGGGATAGGCTAGAGGGCATCTCAGACATAAGTAATGTGGTCATTGCCACACACAGTGCAGAAATCTGAAGGGCCAATTCACCATCCCCAGTTGGTTTCCAGGAACATTCTGTGCCTGCAGATGGATAGTCAGAGGTGAGACACAGCTGTGTATTGCTGAGGCAGACAGTGTGAGGGGAGGCAGGGGGTGCCCAGACTCACTCCTACCTTGCAGGGTGTATTAGTCAGTCAAAGGGGTGCTGATGCAAAATACCAGAAATCAGTTGGTTTTTATAAAGGGTATTTATTTGTAGTAGAAACCCAATAAAGCATGTTTCTTCCCTCACCAAAGTCCATTACCATGTGTTGGAGCAAGACAGCTGCTGAAGTCTCACAGGTTTCATGTTTCTTGGGGTCCTCTCTTCCTGGGGATCCATTTCTCTCTGGGATTAGATCCTCTGCTTCCTCCACAATGTCAGCTGTAGACTATAAGGCTCTCTAGGCTTTGCCTCTCTTCACAGGACCAGCTGTAGACTCTCAGGCAAACAGCTCATGTCTTTTCCCAGGGGCTTCTCTCCCTCCTGTTGATGGAGCTCTATTACTTCCTGGGGCTCCAGCTCAAGACTCCAACATCAGAACTACTACAACTCTGTCCTTTGCCATGTTTTTTATATTTGGTTCCCCACTCACCAAGGGGTGGGGCTCAACACCCTACTGACATGGCCCATTCAACACCTAATATTAACTTAATCATGCCCAGATTAACAGACCAGCTTACAAGCATAATCCAATATCTATTTTTGGAATTCATAACTGTATCATACTGCCAAACTTCTACACATGGGGTCTGTAGGCAATTAGCATGCAGGATAGTCAGCACCCACTGAGTACCATTCCCACTTCCAGGAACAGGTAAGAAGGAATTTAAGGGCTGGTTTCCCATTATATCTGGAGACTCCAACTAAATCTAGTTTTTCTTCCTGGCAAACATTGTATATTTAAGACAGTTCTTTCCACTGAAATGTCTGAAGTAGGAAAGTTTCATTGTATTTGGAGCAAACATTCTCACACACAGACTCTCCTGGAAGCAGAAATGGCTCTGCCAGTGATCTCCAGGATCAGAGAGCTGAGTTAGTTCAGGGCAGCCTGGTGAGTCTTTTCCAATCAGACTCAGGAAGAGATCTCAGAGGGATTCTTCAAGTAGGACAATCCTTGTAATTCAGGTTAAACCAAGAGAGAAGCTATGCCGGGGTCAGTATACTATAAGCCATAATGGATATTGTCCCCAAGCTTGGCCCTTGGCTCACACTAACCATCAGGGCTCCTGTCTTTCACACAAATATGGTATTGATCTCAGACAATAGCAGCTTGCTGCTTTATGTTCCTGCATGTGGAAGAATAGGAGATGCATTCTCCGGGCCAGCATATTATGTAATGATTTTTAATATTTTAGGGTTGGCAAGGGACTAAAGATTTTATGAAGAAACAAAAAGGAGATAGTACACACCAGAGACATGAGTGTCTGCTGTGCTGAAAAGTTACAACTTTGCCTGAGGCACCATGGTAGGACTTTTTAAGGACTTTCCTCCTCCCCCTCCACATATTAAGGCAGGATATCAGCTATTTGCTTTCCTGTTTGGTTGCCTTTCTGCCTTCACCTTTTGGCTTTCAGGGAACCAATAGGGAGACCTTTCTGTTTGGAGTTATTTGGGGTTTCTTTTGAACCAGGGAGTTTCAAATGGACCTGGTGAGAAGGGCTTCTGGCAAGCTTTTTGGCTGTATTGATTATGGCTTTGTTCTCCATCAACTGCCTTCCCTCAGGTATATACTGCTTTTAATACAAGAAAATATGTTTGTATTTCATTATTTTTGATGACATAGGATTAAACATGTGACTGTAAATAACTTAAATAATCATATTCCACCCAATTGCATTATTAATTGATGCTGTTTAGGTGGGGTAGCTTGCAATTGTCTTTCTCATTAAGAATTGTTAAATGTAAGTATTTACCTGGGTTCCCTTGGAAGAGAGTGAGATGATCCCTTTGCCTACACTATGCCCTCCTTTCCATCAAAATTGCAGAGATTTACCTAAGTGCACAGTGTGGGGGAGACATGGGTTCTGCAAAGCTCAGGGTTGCAGAGAAAACCATCTGCTGTTAATAAAGAGATTCAGGTATTCTAATGTTGGGAGACATTGAGGTGTCCCTGCCCTTGAGTGCTACTTATGTTTAATAATGGGTTCAGAAATTATATTATTAAATTATGCAGCCTGAAATCACACTTTTCAGTATATGCTAAAAAATATTGAATCAGGAATTCAAACCTATATTTGTGCCCCAATATTAAAGCAATATTATTTGTAATAGCTAAAATGTTGGAGCAATTGATGTGTCCAAAACAGATAAATGGATAAAGAAAACTTGGTATATACACACATGGAATGTATTCATTTGTAAGGAGGAATGAAGTTTTAATGCATTCTACAGCATGCCTGATAAATGATAAAGATATTGTGTTGAATAGGCCAAGCCCAAAGAAAAATATTATATTATTTCACTTAAATGAAATGCCTAGAAAAAGCAAATTCACAGAGAGAGGAAGCAGATTATCAGTTACCTGTTTCAGGTGCAGGGGATGGGGAAATATTTTTTAATGGAGATAGAGTTTCTGTTTAAGTTGATGAAAAATTTTGGAAATGTTTGATAGTAATTGTAGCACAAAATTTCAAATATAATTAATATCATTAAATTAAACACATAAAAGTATTAAAGTAGGAAATTGTGTTGTATATATGTCATCATAATACTTAAAAATATAAAGGGAAGGAAGTGTTGATACTTGCTCCACCATGGATGAACCTTGGGACCACTATACTAAGTTAATTGATCCAGTCAAGAGTGAACACAGATTCAATGATTTATTTAATATTAATGTCCAGATTAGGGGAATCCATAGAGATAGAAAGCAGATTGTTGGTTGCTAAGGGCTAGATGGAGGGAGGATGAATAGGAGAATGATAATCTACATGTTTATTTGTTTCTTTGTAAACTGATGAGCAAATTCCAAATTTGACACTGGTGATGGTGACACACATCTGTGAATCAAGTAAAAATCATCAAATTATGAAATTAAATATGTTATCTTTAAGGTATGTGATTTATAACTCAACAAACCTATTATAAAATGAATATCAAATATTGCCTGGAGAGAAGGGAAGGGACAGGAAGGAGGAATTAAAGAGGTATGAGAAAAGCTATGTGAATTCACTATCTGTTTTGCAGTGATGGTTACACACATGTATAGGTATGTAAATACTTATTAAATTTTACACTTTAATATATTAAATGATTATATGTTAACTGTTCATCAATATGAACCAAATTTTTATCCCCATTTTTTACATTTCATTAACATAATCACTAGTAAATATATAGGCTTTCAATAAGTGTTGCACTCTAGTTTTGTTCTGAAAAAGGGTCTATTCCAAATGATTCAAACTCTCTTGCTTTTCTGTTCTGTTCTCAGGGTTAATTCCAGCAGCCTGGAGTCCACCTGAGCCATTTTACTGAAGTTTCTGTGAGAATGGCTTTCAGTGGGTAGTGAACAGGACTATCTCAGGGACATTGGGACTAGGTCTGACAAATCTGTTTCTCATTTCTCAAACAGAGAAAGGGGAAAGGAAAATTGAGGTATGCGTTGTATCCTGAAGAATCAAAACCATTTTGGTTCACCTTGAAGGAAAATATACCACTGAAGCTTCCTTTCCTGGGACATCTGGGTTAAAAACCTGATTCGTTTCTCCAAGGATAGACTCATGTTTTTTGATTTCTGGGTGCTCATAACTCCCTCCACCAGAGGATTCTTGATGTGTAATTGCCATTCACTTCCCATTGGAGGGCACGAGTTAAATTAATTTTGAAGCCAAGTTCTCACCTGATATTTCTCCATAACAAGCTTTCACACTGTGGGTAACTCTGATTAAATAATATACCACATCTAAGGAACTATTCTCCTGGAGACCTCCTGAACCAGCCCATCTTCTAGCTGTCATCTTTCCCATCCTATATCTTCACACAGTTCCCTGTGTTTCCTCATCTCAAAGCCAATACTGTACTCCATGCTCTTTCACCATTAACAGAATTTGCCTTTAATTCTGGAAAAAACTTCTATGATTAAGAGTTTTTTAAATAACCTTCAATGCTTTAACCAGATTCTGGTCCATTTTCTTCAAGCTTCTACAATTCCTGACCTCACACACCTCAAGGCAGAGACAAAATTTATCTTACAGCCTCACTGAGACTAGAGTGAGTTCCTGGATTGCTGTATGCTCCTCTGCACCTCTGTATCACTCATCTTCAATCTCACAACCTTCTCTCCCAGACTTCCATGATTGTGAGATGACTTGACTTGGGATTCAGATATTGTCCTTAATTCACAAAGTCTGCCATCAGAAATTGAGACTTCAGGATCCAGATCTAATACAGTTTACCTCTCCTCACTGCCTCCAACACTTCTTGCAGTAGTAGTGATATCTGCCCTTTATGTTCTTAGTTGAAATTCAATTCATTAATATTATTGAACCCTGGATGGCTGTAGCTGCATTCAAGTTCATTTCATGATATGTTAAGATGGATGGGATTTTTAGAAGTAAGTGGATCTAATTAGATCAGTGTGTAGGTATGGGCACTGAGACTGAGGGTGGTTTTCCTGCCAAAATTGCATAGGTAAGATATCTAAGGGACAGAAGATGAAGCTGTTGAGGTGTTCCACATGCAGTCATGTTGGTCTGAAATGAGGGCTAACCCAGAAATTAACTTTGCTGGTAATATCTAACAGTTCTGAAATCTCACTATGAATTCACATTCTATATGACTGACTACTGTGTAATGACATCAACAAAATTGTGAAAAGGCCAGCTACAAATGGAAGGACTTTCCTGGCCTTGCCTGGAGTTCCCACAGACACTGAAAAAAAAAAAGCAGAAACTGTTATAAACCAACTTTATCATGGATTTTACTAATTATATATATATATATATAAAATCCCTTGGGGTAATGACAAAATGACTATATTCCCAAAGCCATCCTTGATCCTTGGTCAAATTTGGCCCCCTGTCCAACTCATTCAACACATTTCTGGGTTAGAAGTAGAGGTGCTTGGTTTTGGTAATGATGCACCCCAGGGAGAGGGCTGCATTCTCTGTGATATCAGCCAACATCTTCCTGCCAAGGGTCCCCATAATGCAAGGAATTCCCCTCATTTTCTTTCATTTTACATACAGAGTTACCTCCTAAATGCAAATCACCATATTGGCAAACAGATGAAACAATGGCACTCATTTACTTAAATTCAGGTTCCACACAGTAGGGAAAATATTTTCTAGAGTCATGGACCCCACCCAGAAGAACATGAAAGCCTTGTGGTTCTTCATTTTTCTGATGGGAGCTCCAAGCATTAGTGTGTCAGGGATTCAGACATGAAGGTAATGGGGATGATGCATCTGAGCACATGAGTAACTGTTATTCACCTTGTCCTTAGATGTTCTGTCTCAGGTCCAGCTGCAGGAGTCAGGACCTGGCGTGGTGTAGCCCTCACAGTCCCTGTCCCTTACTTGCAGAGTATCTGGATTCTCTTTAACCAGCAGTGGTGTGGACTGGATCCACCAGGCTCCAGGAAAGGAGCTGCAGTGATATCCTACCATGGGGTATGATGGAAAATCATATTATATCCTGACTCTTAAATCCTGACTGAGCATCACCAGAGACATTTCCAAGAACAAAGTTTATTTAAAGCTGAGTAGCCTGAGAGATGAGGACATGGCCACCTATTACTGTGCAGCACACAAGGTGAGAAGAAATCAGTGTGAGCTCAGACACAAACCTCCCCTTCAGGGCAGAGGAGCGAGCTGGGCTGCAGGGGATTCTGATGACCACCATGGTTCACACAGGGGCAACCCCAGGGACATGTGCACAGAATGGTTGGGAAGGACTTTCCTGGCCTTGCCTGGGGTTCACACTTTTTTCTTTACAAGAAATAATCCCCCAGAAAACTGACATTGACTCTTTTCTCAACAATTCTATTATGTGTTCAAGTTTCAAACAATCTAAAGATTTTTAAAAATATGTTTACATATCTGTTTATGGTTCCCCATCCCTGCTCTTTCTACTGGATATGGCTGAAAGTTTAAACAAAATTTGCTTTCATCTGACCTTATGCAGTTAATTCTCTTAATTTAAGAAAATCCCCCCTGAGTATGTATATAAAAAATAGCCCCTCCACCATCATGGAGAGCTTGTGCCCTCAAATGGAAGGTCTGGAAGAGGAAAACCCTGGCATGGCATAAGGGGCAGCATCCAGGGGCTTCAGTGTGTACTCTCCATGCTTCCTGGCATCAAGGACAAGGTCCCTGTGCTTGTATTAAATCATTGATAAGTTCTGATGTTATTATATGGGATGTCACTCACACACACAGCCCAGTATTTTAATATATACCTTAGAAGATGATAAAGTATAAGATAAAATAACAGACTCAAATAGCTTATTTTTCCCTTGCCCAAAGAGCATCCCTAAAACCATTTACACTTAAGGAATTTTTTATTTTAATTTTTCATGGATGTATCAATCAATCATTTATCTATATATTCTTTTGCCCTAAAATATCAAGTATTTTCCTAAAAGTAAAATGTCAAGCACAAAACTTACACTTTTCAGTGAAGAAGTCATGTTCAAGAGGAAGAACTCGTTTACACAATCCTTTTGGCAAAACCATAGGTTTCTGCAGGCAGAGCTGTGTGATGTCCTCCCCAGAAGCCCAGTGCCTTTAAGCCTTGTGCTCAGTGATGGAGTTTCATTCAAAGGCCATGACTACTGACATTAAGCAGATAACTTTGGAATGTAAAAGACACTCTGGAATGTAGGAGATAAGAGCCTAGTCTCAAGATAATGAGATAGGATCTTATAGTAGCTGGGTGGGGAAACATCCTGAGCATCTTTTGAGTACTTTGTATGATAAATAAGATGTACAATGTCTGTGAATTTCAGGACTGAAAAGAGGAACTGAGCCATTAACCTCTAAGACTTGTTGATTTCAGTAAAGATGTAACTATCAAGTATCTATTACCCTTGCACATGCTCACATGTATTTTCTTTGTTCTAAAGCTGAATTAAAAGCCACACTTTGTGAGGTGGCTGGGCTCTTCTCTCCATAATGGACGGAGAGACCCCTGATCCCAGTTTTTTCTTCTCTTTGTCTCTTTCTTTCTCATCCGTGGCACCATTTTCATTGAGCCTGTTCCTGAATGCCAACATATGGCGCCCAACGTGGGGCTCTGAAAATGAAACTTTTCTTTCAGTCAGTGCGCTGACCAAGGAGCTCCTGAGAGCAGTTTTAAAGAAAAAGAAAACAGAAAAGGTAAGCTTCATCCTTGGAATCATCAGGGTAATGGGTAATCAGCAGTCAAACTTTGAAGAGTTTTCTAGAGTGTTAAAAACTTTATTAAAATGCACCAGTGTAACTATTAAATCCTTGGCTTTTGAGGAACTTTTTTCTCTTGTACAGAAA
>JAQZBX010100952.1:0-11305 GCA_029593785.1 Cabassous unicinctus | reverse complement strand
GTTCTCCTGATAGTTTACAGCTGGCCTTGTGGAGCGCACAGAGCAGCTGAGCATGGAAAGAAACGAGCCCTGGGAGAGAGACAGGACTTAGCCCAGCCTACAGCTGATATTGGAAGAAGCTGGGACCGTGGAGACTTAAGAGGAAGAGGAAGCCTGAACCCTTGAAGATGTCAGCAGCCATCTTGCTCCAATACATGACAACAGACTTTGGTGAGGGAGGTAGCTTATGCTTTATGGCCTGGTAACTGTAAGCTTCTACCCCAGATAAATACCCCTTATAAAAGCTAATAGATTTCTGGTATTATCAGCACCCCTTTTGCTGACTAATACAAGTGCCTATTTCCCTATATCCTCTCACCTTTCCAATTTTTTCTATTTTAGTACTAGTTATTATAAGATGGCCAGTGAGTGCCATCTCTTCACATACTTGTTAGAAATTCTCTGAATTTCCTATATTTTTTTTGCCCATTTTCCCCTTGTGTCCTATCTTTTCTAATCAATTAGTAGGTGTTTTCTTATATATTCTCTCTCTATATGTATACAAGAGATTTGTATATTTTGTCAGTATTAGTTATTAGAAATATCTTCTCTCAGTTTATGTGTTTAACTTAGATTATGTTGTCACTTATTGAGTAGACATCTTAATTCTGAGGTGGCCAAAGCCAACAATTTTTTTTGACTTACGATTTGTGCATTTGGTGTCTTATTTAAAATTTTCTCTCCCATCTCTATATAATAAATACATGCTCCTACCTTTTCTTCTATTAGCTTTATAATTTCCATTTTCACATTTAGTTCTATAACCCATATGGTGTACGCCTTTTAAATAGGGTTCCAGTGTTTTTATTGTTGTTATTGTTGTCCTCATTGTTTGTAGTGCCATATTTTGTAATATATAAAGTTTACGTATTTTAAAATTCTATCTTATACATAGGTTTGTCTGTTCTTTACCAGGACCATATTGTTTATATTATTGTAGTTTTATAGTTAGTCTTATCATTTGGCTGGGGGTGTCCTCAAAATCTAATTGGAGATTTGATTGGGATTGAATTGAATTCATAGCTTGAATTGAGTGAAATTGACATTATTTATAGGTTGAGTTGCCCCATTGATTAATATGGTGTATCCTTCCATTTTTCAGATGATATTTTATATATTAATATTTGAAAAAATATAAAATGTTCTATATGAAGTTCTTGGGCATTCTGCTAATTTCCTAGGCACCTATGGTCTTTGTTGCTGCTGCTGCCATCTTTTTTCTATTATAATTTTTGTTGGTAAATTTGTATATTTTATAAATAGAAAAACATGTAAATCTAAAATTTGTTTTAAAAAATCTATTTAAAAATCTCATTTAAAATTGAAAAAACACTTTTTATTACCTTTAACACCATCAGATTCTCTGCTGGAATTGAGGCACTGGGAATGTTCATTGGTGCTCAGGTAGGGACAGATTTTCACTCTAATTATTTTTCTTTTTCCTGTAATAAGCTTTGGGGAGCCAGAGCAAAGAGTAAATTATAGATTTTCTGTTCATCTTACTTTCTACTGACTTCCGTATATTTTTAGGAGACAGTGAGTTAGATAAATCTTAAGTCAGTAAATATTTACTTTTCAAACTAAGTCCAATTGTAGTGGACACTTGGTTGCTTTCATGTCATCCATTCCTCCCTTCATCCTTCTTTACAGAATCTCAATTGTGTTCCTCACACACCCATGTGCTTTAGGGGATGCTGATCTACTCCCAGATTTGGGGGTGTTCCTTGTTTGTTTAAACATAACCCATTGTTTTGCTAGTGATTGGTTCCAGTATGAGGCATATGATTCAGCTCTGGCCATTGAAATGACATATGCTGGGTGGATTCTGGGAAAAGGTTCTTCTTTCTCAATGAAGAGATACACACGAAAAGCATGTTTTATCTGTGTCTCAGATTGTGATTTAAATGTGGATTCAATATACAGCCTTTACATAAAGGAACTAACAATAGTACAGAAGGTTGTATATTTTAAAAAATCAAAATGCACAGGAAATTTTGGCAATAAAAAGTAAAAAAACAAGCAAGGTTGGGCTGTTTATGGTTTAATGAAGTAAGAAAATATCAGGTCAATCCATTTTAAAAGTTGGGGTATAATTTAAATATAACACAAGAAAGTTCCCTCCTGCTAATTTCTAGTCAGTACTCATTCTTTGAGAGGAAACCCCTTTCTGACATATCATCATAGATTAGCTTTACCTCTTCTTGGATGTCATATAAATGGACTCATACAATACATATATTTCTGTGTCTAGCTTTTTCACCTCAACGTATTGTTCCTGAAATTCACACACGTTTTGTATACATCAGTTGTTTGTTCTTTTTATCGCTGAGTAGTATCCCATAGTAGGAATATACCACAATTTGTTTACCTAATTCTCCTATTAATGGAAAATTGAGATGATTTCAGTTTTGGGCTGTGATGAATAAGACTTGTGAACATTCTTGAATACATCTTTTTATAAGTATATGTTTTCATTTTGGGGGTGGGTGGGTTAAATACCTAGGAGTAGATTCACTGGGTTGTATGCCATGTTGTACTTAGTATGTAATTTCGTAATAGTTCTCCAAAGTGGTGGTATCATTTTACACTCCCACAGAAAGTTCCAGCTACTCCACATCCTCATCAGCAATTAGTGTTGTGATTCTTTTTTATTTTAGCCATTCTGGTGGGTGTAAAATATCTTACTATGGTTTTAAATGACATTTCCCTAATTACTAATGATGTCAAGCAACTATTCATGTACTTAGTGAGCATTTGAATATCTTCTATTGTATAATGTTCATTCAAGGTTTGCCCATTTTAAAAAGTGGGTTGTTTGTCTTTTTATTGTTGATTTGTAGTTCTTTTTACATTCTGGGTGTAAGTCCTTTGCCAGATATATGTACTGTAATATTGTTTTCAGTCTGTGGCTTGCAAAATCATTTTCTTAATGATGTCTTTTGATGAACAAAACTGTTTAAATTTTGATGAAACACAATTTTTTGATTTGTTTTATGGTTGGTGAATTTTGTGTCCTTTGCAAGAAATATTTGCCCCTATTGCAGTGTATCAAGGATATTCTCTTACGCTGTTTTCTAGATTTTTTTATTTCTACTATTTTTAGGTCTATGCCCCATCACAAATTAAAAATTTTGGCAACCTGCAATGCAAAGCCTTTTATTTTAAAACTTATAAATTTGAAAACAAGATGCTCTAGGTTAAAGAATATAGTTTTCCAAAGCTGAATGTGCTCATCTGGATCTCAGCTTTTCTGCTTGAAATACAAAAATAACTTCCTAAAGCTCGTAGGTGGGAACCCTACTCTTTGATGACCTGTGATTAGATGACCAATCAACCTCAGTTGTAAAATCCCATCTTGGTTCTTTTTTTTTTTTCCTGGGTGTAAGGCTTTAACAATTCTAGAGTAGATATGTCTGCCAGCCTTACACCAGCAACTTCATTCCAAATGTCTCCTGAGAGGCATACACCATATACAGGAACCCATCTTCATCCTTCTTGCTTTCATACACTTCAGAAATGGGTGTGGAAATGCTCACCATGCTGTGTCTGTTCAACAGGAAGGCTTGATGAGCATTCAGCTGCAAGCATCTTCTAATTATTTTGATTAGTTCACTCATGTTGACATGATCTGGTACAAGGAACTTGGTTTTGTCCGGTACAGGAAGCTGCTTCTCACCCTTGTATCTTTCTATTATCACCGGGATTTTGGTAGGATGCTGCTCTCGGATGAGTTAGACATCTTCTACTCTATGTTGGGAGGTGCAGTGCGGCTTGAAGGTATTTTGAGATGGCATGGTGGCGAGCGGCAAGGGGCACTGGGCACTGAGCGCTCGGCGACACTGTGGGGTCCAGACCTGGAGGAGGCAGTGGTGAAAGATCTGGCTCTATCCTCAAGTTAAATTTTGTGAACGGAGTTAGATAAGGGTTGAAGTTGGATTTTTCTCCACATGAATACCCACTTACAGTACATTAAAAAAAAAAAAAAAAGACTCTTTTGCCTGTTGAATTGATCTAATACCTTTGTCAAAAATCATTTTACTATACTTTAGTGAATCCGTTTCTGGATTCTTTATTCTGACCCAGTGAGGACGTTTTCTTATTAGGTGCTTGCACATTAAAAGTTCTTATGTCTTCTTTATTATTAAAATCCTATGTGGAGCCGATGTGGCTCAGTGGTTAAGCTCCGACTTCCGACAGGTTCAATCCCAGGCCCCAGTTCCTCCAAAACAAAACAAAACAAAACAAAACAAAAAACCATATTATTCCCCTATTTGACTGGAAAAAAAAATTAGATAACCTTTCTGGGGGTGTGAAGTGGTGTCTCTTTTGTGGTATTGATTTGTATATCTCTGAAGATTAAAGATTTTGAGCAATAAAAGAAAAAGTCCTATGGACCAGGAAGGGATGTGGCTCAAGCAGTTGAGCGCCTGCCTCCCGCATGGGAGGTCCTGAGTTCTGTTCCCAGTGCCTCCTGAAAAAACAGAAACAAACAACAAGCAAAAACAAAAGATAAAACCAGCTCAGGGCAGCTCTTGTAGCTCAGTGGTGGAGCACCGGCTTCCCACATATGAGGTCCTGGTTTCAATCACTAGTCCTGGGCACCTGAAAAAAAAAAAAAAAAAAAAAATCCTATGGACCAATGTGTTTTCTAACACACAAATTTGAATAAAATGCTGTTTGCTCTATTTAGATTTTGATGTACTTGTCTGATACTATTCTACCTTACAAAAGGGGTATGAACTCTACCATGCTCTTTGTGCCAAGATCTACCTATTAACTTCTCCCTTTAAACAATTTTCCATTTAAAAAATGCATTGATTAGAAGAGTTCTGCTTTCAGGTGGGACGTGGAAAGTTGCAAAAGACTGTCCTTTTAACTAAAAACCAAGATAAGCTAGATAAGCTTGCTATCATGGAGTTTTTTTGTTTGTTTGTTTTGTTTTTTAACCTATCAGAAGCTTCTACCTTAGAAGAAATCTAAGTAAACTAAAGTCATCAATGTCTCAGGCCTCTAGGGTCATGCCCTGCCCTTGACATCTCAGTTGTTTAGTTTTTTCTGTGGCAATTTAATGCTGAGATGCCAGCTAAGGAAGATCATTGAGGCTGCACTTCAAGCCACCTCCTCCTGTCTCTCAGTGGGTGCCAAGCTCAAGACAGGGAGAAAGAATGTTATTTATTTTCCTCTTCAAAACTCACACTCACTTAAATTACTTGAAGGGCTGCTAGGTGAAATACATCTAATAGCTTGGTTTCCTAATTAGACTTCCTTTTTCTTAGAAAATGACATAGTAACTGATAAGAACATTCTGATTGGCTTGATAGTTCTATTTCTTATTGCAAAAAAGTGGCTCTTTTGGTTTTATCTAAAGAGAAAGAAAGAATGTGGTTCATTATACCATGGTATTAATCTGTGGGTCAAATCAACTTTCTCTACTACAATGTCTCTTTCTAAACATTATTCATAAAGCTTATTAATTAAGTGTAAGCCTTCACACAATGCCAGCATTACAAATATGTTCTATCTTTTATTTTAAAAATTTTCACCAGAATAGGAACATTTCTACATGAATAGAAAAGCTAAAAGCAAAAGATATTTTGCCGGGAGTTATTTTAATTATTAGCACCTCTCAGTAAAAATTTATGATTCTTGGACTTTGGAATCAAATTTTGTCTTGCTAATAACTGCTTGAGATTGATTATGAAATCCAGTAGAAATAATTTATTATATTAATTAAGGGTCATTGTAGTCACATGTGTAACAGTAAAAGGAATCAGGCAATGTTATTCAGGATAGGCTGGATATATAAAATAATGCTTTTCATGATTGAAAATTCTCCTGATTCACTTTCTAAAAATAACTCTTGATATATTTCATTTCTCTGGTACTTTTATTATAATTCTTTATGAATATCATTTAGCCCAGGTAGGATAGTTCATTAACCAAGTATAAATTGTACTAAGTCAAGGCAGGAAATAATAAAGTTATGTGTAAGTGTTAAAGAATCTGGGGGTAAATGATGAAAATTAATCTAACCAAACTGTCAGTCAAAAAAATAAATTACATGGGTTGAAGAAAAATGTGAACTTCAAAGAAAAAGAGAAACTGCATTCTAAATCCAGCACAAGGTAGATGAGTAGAGGTGTATTCCATATAAAGAAAGATTTTAGTTCATAACTATAACTAGGCTTCACTTTAACAAAGTTCAATTTAGATTTTCTTGCCCTAAGCTGCAGCCAGTGTGTCTCCATTTCATGAAGAATACTGTTGAGAATGATGAGGGAGGATGAGCTGAACCAGCAAGAAGCTCCTCCTAAAATGAAAGGCCACCCATGTGAGGGGAAAAAAGACAAATTAGGACTAAAATTAATGTCTATCACCAGCATCTCCAAAACACTAGCTCATATTCAGCCAAAGTAAACCCTTTTTAAAAATATGTTGCTTCAATTTTCAATGTAAGTGTGGGCTTTTCTGACAGAAAGCAAATGCCTTTCTAAAAAGGCCATGGTTGTTATGGTAAATTGTCAACAAGAGTAACATTCAACAAAGGCAAAAACCACACCGGGCTATTTCCATTTAAGATTTTCCCATTCAATTGTAAAATTCTAATTTATTTCTAATATTTTTTGCAAGGCCTCCTCTTAATAAAGTGATACATTCTCATTACAGAAAACCTTTAAAAAATAAAGAGACATAAAGTAGAAAAATAGCCTATAAAATATTTACTACTCAAAGAAAAGTGCTGTTAATGGTGGCACAAATCATCCTAAATTTTTAATATTGGTTTTTTAAAAAAAAGATAATTGTGTTTATATTGTTATAAATTTTTGTTTTCTGTATTTTATTCACTTATCAATATAACACAAACATGTTTGCATATTATAACATACTCTTCATAAAGATAATGCTCAATTACTTTGCAGTATTCTGACAAATGTACATATTCCTAGAAGTTGAATTTGTGAGTATGAATATTTTACTCACTTGATACATCTTGACAAATAGCTTCACCTACAGTCCTCTCAGAGGGCCATGCTCTGTTTAATGTATGGTCATCAGCATCTTGCTTGAAAGGCCAGCACAACAATGGCTTGAAGACAGGGTTCATGAGCAAAGAGTCAAATCAGGCCTCAGGGTCTGTTGTGGAGGGGAGGGATGGGGACCAGCCCATCTCTTGACCGCAAATACTTTACATTTGAAAGGCAGGTCCTGTGTCTCCAGTATCCAAGAGCAGTGTGTTTTGTAACTAGCTCCTTATCAGTCACCTAGAACAGACATCACTCATTACACCAATGAAAAAAATTTTAATGCCACTTATGCTAATTAACACACCCTCTGGTGTAGATATCAAGAGGGCTATTTCAAGGACAGAGCAACCAACTCTTAAATCATCTGTAGCAAAACCCCCATTACAGAAATAAGTGTTTAAAAAAACTTTTATTGCCTCCCCCTGTCTCCCCACCCCCGTTGTTTGCACTGGCTGTCTGCTCTCCGTGTCTGTCTGTTGTGTGCTTGTCTTCTTTTTCAGGAGGCACCTTTGCGTCAGCTCCCCGGGCCTGCGGATCATGTCAGCTTGCTGTCTTGCTCGTCTTCTTTAGGAGGCACTGGGAACTGAACCTGGGACTTCTCACGTGGTAGGCGGCACCCAACTGCTTGAGCCATATCCACTTCCTGAAAATTTATTTTTAATACTGCTTATGCTAATTAATATACACTCCAGTGATATCAAAAAAGGATACTTCAAGTACCAAGTAGCCTACTCTTAAAATATTGATCCCTGATTAGGGATAATTTGCATTATGCTCCCAAAGGCAAGCAAACACCCCCCCACACACACACACACACTAAACTATTTATGCTGAAGCAATCTGAAGTAAGTTGCCATACAGAACACAGAACAGCCTCAGCAGATAGGAACTACCAGGATTTTCATGTCATGTTATTTATAATAATAATAAAAAATAATAAATGAATTTATCTAAGTGTCTAAAAAGTATGACTTGGTTTAAAAAAGAATTCTAATACACACTCAGGTTTCTCTACTCTGGTGCTATTGATCTATTGATATTTTGGTATTTTGGGCTGGAGAATTCTTTATTGTGGGAGACTGTCCTGTGTATTGTAGGATATTTAGAAACACCCATGGCCTCTACCCACTAGATGCCAGTTGTACCCCATTCCCCCCAGTTGTGCTGATTGAAAATGTCTCTAGACATTGCAAAATGTTCACTGGGAGCAAAATCACATCTGGTTGTTGAGAACCACTGATCTACAGGATGGAATCCTATACTATGTAGCTATTAAAAATAAGTTGTAAAGAATATTTCATGACCTAGGAAAATATTCATAGTATTTCTAATGGAAAAGTCAAAGTCAGGATATAAAACAATAGGTACAGTATGGCTTTGATTTATAAAATAAAAAAATCAAGATATGCATTGAAATATAATGACAGCTAACATTGTGTAGTAAATGCTAATTCACAGGTGCTATCTATTTAATTCTCTCAATAACTTTAGGAGGCTGGTACAGTTATTAACCCTGTTTGACAAATAGGGAAACTGAAGTTCAGATAGTTGAAGAAGCTTTGAAGGATAATACCAAAATATTAACAACTTCATGTCTGGGTAGTGAAATTTGGGTGGCACTTATTTACTTCTTTGTATTATTCAAACTTTCCACAATAAGCATTTATTAGTTTTTATCAGAAAACTTTTGAAAAAGACATTATAGAACCACATAAGTTATTCTTTTAAAGAATAACAATGTATTTAGTGCAGGGGTTCTTAATAAGGGGTAAATGTGCTTGAATTTAAATTCAAAAAAACATTATTCTTGTGGGGATGTGTTGGTGCTAGTGTGATATATTTATTAAATAATATCGTGTGGATTTAGTAGGGGATCCATGGTTTTCACTGGACTGGCAAAGGGGTCTATGGAACAAAAAAGGTTAAGAACTCCTCATTTAGTGAGTGCTCTCTGATTGTTTTGATCAAATACATGTGTTTTTAGCCTCTTTTCTATTTCCTGACTTCCTTTTTAATAACATTTTCTTCCCAATTATTTGATTACTGAAGCTTGTAATGGAGACTCTTTTCCATTATTCTAGCTCAGATCTATCTATCTGTCTGTCTGTCTATCTATCTATCTATCTATCTATCTATCATCTATCTTTCTATCTATCTATCTTTTTAGGGCTTCAACTTAAAGCCCTAAAGTACTGAAATAAAACTTTTTCACTCCTTCTAGAGAAGTAAGGTACTCAGATTTCTTGAAACTTTTTTTGTTAACTTAGAATTAACGAGTTAACACTCAAAAATCCTTATTGAAAATCTTTTTAAAATACATCAGCCAATTTCCCCCTTCCTGGTGAAATACTTTAGTGAGCAGAGCAAGGTAAACTAGCATTACTATTCTTTGAGGATGGAGTTTCCTTGAGGCTCCAGAAGCTCAGGTTTCTGAATGTCTGTAAGCTGGACACAATACTGACATTTAGGAAAGAAAGTCATTCCAGAGCACTAGGAATTATTTTTTTATGTTGCTTCTTGCCTGTTTGAGGATTATTCAAAATGGTAAACATAGTTGATTTCTGGTTCATTAATTAAGACATTTTCTTTCTTTATTCTTTTTTTTTTTTTCTGTCTTTCTCCTAGTCTTTCTTCATCTTCTTTCAGAAAACCCCTCGCATTTACTATACTGTCTTCTTCTTATTTATGTTATTCACCTCGGTATGACAGAGGTGACTTCCTGATTGGCTTCTGTTTGCTTTTATGGCCTTGACTTTTCTTGGCTATACCCCAAGTCCTCAAACCTCATTCCGTCTGCATTAGTTGCCCTCTCCCTTTGTATGTCCTCAGAAGCCAGCAAACTACCATCAGATTTATCAGTGTCATACGTAGAAACTGGTCAAACCTTGTAAGCTGCCTCTCTCTGGAAGTAGGTGGTGGTATATTGATGAATAGGCATTGCTATTGCATAGTCAACCTCCCCAAAACTCACATTGTTTTTGTATATTTGACTCTAAGCTTTAAAGGCAAGTTCTGAAATATGGAGCATTCAGCTCTACCTTCCAGTCCGCATTATACAACATGCTTGACAAGAAGATACTTCTTAAAATAAACATCAAAGAAGCTCACGGTGTTTTCACATGTATTTTGAGTCCTTGCCCAATAGTTTCTTCAGTCAATACCTCTTTCTATAGAGTCTTATAAAAGTCTATAAGAAAACAAATGTTAGGTAAACAGTTTTAACCAAAGGTACTTTAAAATGGACAATCAGAAGCAGAGGAGCTAGAGTCAGAAGCAGCCCATTTCATATAATAACTCTGAGCAATTTTAGAATCTTTGAAGTCTTCTCAGGTTGGTTTCTACCTCTAAAACAAACCTTTATCAGCAGCTAGAAAACCTATGCAGGGTCTACAGTTTGGAAGGCTCAGACCATCTTTGCCCATCCTTGTTCCTTCTCTTCTACCCTCCCTCCTCCCCTCCACCTTTTCCTGGCTAAATGTGGGATGGGGATAAATTGGGAGGTGGTGAAGGAGAGAATTAGCTCAGAATACTCAAGTGCATTGAAAGGGATCTTCTGTAGAAGTAAGATACATAAATAAAATAAGATAAAAATAAATTACATAATAAAATAAAAAAGCAATCAAATACTTCTTAAGTGTATGTGCTATTCATTTTTTAAAAATATCTGCTAAAATATGTTAGGTTAAATATGAGCAAAGTGAGCAATTTTTCAATTTATATTCAACCAACATACATTTACTGCTGCATTTTGGTAGTAAAATACCTCAATAATTCAAAAATAAATTAATATCATTTGTATTTGCTCTTACAAAGTTATTTTATCTTTAAGGTTATTCTGTACACTCATATCTCACCCTTCGAAAATACCTAGTGAGTGCTATTACTGGTGCAAGGTAGATAGTCAATAAATGAAAGGTATTATTTTAGAATTTGGGGGGAAGAGGGTATTGACAGTATGGTACTTTGGAATCCTTAAAAGCAGATATTCATTATCTGTATAATGACTTGGGTTTGGATGGATAAGAAAATCTTCCAGGGAAGCGGCTGTGGCTCAATTGGATGGGTGACCGTTTACCATATGGGAGGCCCAGGGTTCGATTCCTGGGGCCTCCTGGTGGAGGCAAGCTGGCCTGCGCGGTGCAGCGAGCTGGCGCGGCAAGATGACGCAACAGAAGGAGACAAGCAGACACAAAGCAAATGGACACAGCGAGCACAAGCAGCAAGGGGAGATAAATAAATAA
>JAQZBX010100951.1:0-11311 GCA_029593785.1 Cabassous unicinctus | reverse complement strand
TGGTCAGTGGAAATGTTCTTCATTACCATACAGTGATGGACACAGGACATGGCAAATATTACCAAAATTTATAAAAGTTTACTGTCTAAAATGTAAACCATAGTGTAAACCATTGACAATGTTTAGTAGCTATGTTTCACTATTTATATATCAGTTATAACAATGCTACCATCTACATATCAAAAGGTATTAATATGGGGGGAGGAAAGGGGGAGGATGTTGGGTATATGAGAGTCTCCTGTATTCTGTGTGTGACTTTGCTGTGACCTAAAACTTCTTTGAAAACAAAATGAAAAATAGTGAGACACTGGGGAATGAGAAGGGGAAGGTGCCATGGTACAGACTGGACACCCGTTATTGCAGTGATGAAAGGCAAAAGGGCAAAAAAATGTTTTTTATATATTTCATTTTTTAAAATATAACAATCTTTTAATTTTACTTTATTTTTAGTTTTTAAAAAATTTTAATGATTTTATCTCTTACATTTAAACTTATTGTTATTATTTCATTTTCTTATTAATTGTATTCAGCTATTATAATGGCTTCATCCTTGAAGAAGCTTTGGATCACAGAAGAGTTACAACTGGGGTGGGGGAGGATCATTGGTGTGGGGTGTCAGGGATGGGGGATGCATGGGAGGAATTTCACCTAAGCATAAATATAAGGTATATAAAAATGTTTAAATGTTCACGGTGCATTGTCACAGTGGGTGGAGAATCACTCAATAAATGAGAGAATACTGAATTCCCATGCTGGAGAGCTCTGCCACATTCTCTAAGGGAGCAGCAACTGTCCCCCAAGTGCAGGGGCAGTGACTGGCAAAAGAGGATGATCCACTGATGAGCCCTTGATATTGATGACTAGCATTATGAGTCTTTGCTCTTGAAATCGAAACTTAGCCTATTGTTATGGGGTGCCTAAGGGTTGCTTCCTGAGAGCTTCCTTTTTGCTCAAATGTGGCTTCTCTTTAAGCCAAACTCAGCATATGAATGCATTACCTTCCTTCCAGCATGGGACATGACTCCTGGGGATAAGCTTCCCTGGCACCGAGGGATTGCTATCAAGCGCCAACTGGCAATGTGACTGGAAAAAGATCTTGAATAAAAGGGGGCAAAGGTAAAGACAAATGAGTTTATATGGCTAAGAGGCTTCAAAATGTGTCGGGGGGGGGGTCATCCCAGAAGTAACGCTTACACACATCTCAGTAGGATCTCACAGAATTCCAAATTGGATATCACCCCAAATAGTGGGGCTCCTGAGGGCTCTGGAGACACCCAGGTCCTATGTCAGGGCAGATAGCTCTGGAGTTTTGTGCCTTGCCAGTGGGCCCTACTTTGGGTTTGTGCTCCTGAGATTGACAGAGTTGGACTCAAGTATGTCTTCCCTGCACATGGCTCATCTGTCCCTTCTATTCAAATCTATACTTGGTTCTGGTGTTTGTAGGTATACATCCAGAAACTTGAGTCTTTGGGCTGTCCATGTGCCAGCTGAGCCCAGAACCTCAGTGGAGCAGCAAATCCTACTCTACAGCTCATTGGACTCACCCAGGAGGTGAGATGATATTGGCAGGGAGATGATATTGGACATGGCCATCCCAGGGAATGGAGAGTCTGCAGCTGCAGGCAGGAAAATCCCAATCTCCTTCTCCATGGGATATAAGCCCCCTCTCAATTGGAGGTGGAGTGAACATCACCATCCCAGACTCCTCAGGATGGGGGGAAGAGCTATGAACTAGAGTTGACTTACTGGTATTCTACTATAAACATATTGTGATTCAAGCAATGGAAGAAATTACAACATTGATGTGGAGCCAGCAGCCATGGGAGGCTCTGGGGCAGGGAGAGGGAAAAGCAATTGTAATACAGGGGCTTTTTTGGGACTAGGGAATTGTCCTGAGTGCCATTGCAACAACAGATATAGGCCATTTCATATCATCTTATAACATGCAGAACTGTGTGGGAGAGAGTGTGGTCTACAATGTGAACTATGGTCCATGCTTAATGGCAAAGCTCCAGGATGTGTTTATCAATTGCAATTAATGTGCCACACTAATGAAGGTTGTTTTTGTGGGAGGTTGTGGGAGGTGTGGGAGGTGGGGTGTATGGGAATCCCTATATTTTTTGTGTAACATTTATGTAATGTAAGTATCTTTTTTAAAAAAATGAAAAATTAAAAAAAAAAGTCATTATACATCAAAAATTTTTTTGATATATAGCAAAAAGTCTTATTTTAGAAGTGGAATTCAGACACTGAAGAATATGTGAAATAGAAGCATGCCTTGATTTGATTGTTAGTACAAGAGCAATAATAGGCCAAAGTGGGAAAATGCACTTGTAATTGATCTGTTAATTTCTCACATTGTCATTCTCAGTTTTATGTAAATTAGAATTAAATAATTTCTTTGGGGGAAGAGAGGCTTTATAGAAAAAGATTAAAACCTCCATATTAATTATTATAGAGTATGATTTTTATAGGTTAAAATTTTAGATCCCTCTTTGTTCCAGAGTTACAGCTTTCCAGTGTCTTTTAAAAGCATGTAACCTTTGTCCCTGGAATGTGATTATTGTCTGTGAAGTCAAACAGCTGGGGATCCTGGGATTTATTTTATAGTTACTTAAATGTTGTTATATTTCAACATATCAAGAATTCTTAAGGAAGACTTGTAAGATTAATTGCTTGACTGGAAGATTTTCCTTTATTGTGTATTAAAGTAGTAGTCAATCTTTTATAGGCTTTGCAACCTGTAGGGTTAAAAAGAAAAACATGGATCAGAAACCAATTCCTTGAGTCAGGTTGGGACAGGGTATAAGGGTATATAGTTAGCTACGACCAGAAAACGGTTGTGTACCAAATCACCCCCAAACTCAGTGACTTAAAACAACAACACGTAAGTTTCACAGATCTCCGGATTGGCCGAGGGTGGCTGAACTAGGCATGGCTTGACTGGGTAATTCTGTTGGTCTTGGCTATGTTCACTCCTGTTAGCTGGGGTCAGCTGATCCAGTCTGAGTGGCTTTGCTTCATGTGCTTCTCATCCTTTCCCTGGATGGGTGAGTCTTGGTCCTGATGCTGTTTGAGGTACAAGAGGGTAAGTCCAATCATTCCAGCGCTTTCCAAGCCTCTGCTTGCAATGTCTACTGATATCCCACTGGCCAAAGCAAGTCACATGACTGAGACCAGAATCAAGAGATGAAGGGTTTCTCTCAGCTCACAGCGGGAGGGCTCTACAAAGTTACATGGCAAAGGGAATACATTCAGGGAGCAATGCAGCTTTGGGGGCATTCGTGCAATCTGCCTCTAAGAGCTGGACCACACTCTCATTCAGGGCATGCACCACGGGACATAAACCTGCAAAGATGGTTTGAGAATTTAACAGACCTGGATGCAAATCTAGACTCTGCTCTTAATCTCTTCAGTTTTGTAAACCCTAAAACAGGGATAGTAGCAATACCCAGTTCTTGTGATTGCATAAGGTGCTTGGAACATAATGGACAGTAAATGAGTGTTAGGTCCCTCCTTCTGCAAATATGCTTTCTTTCAAATATGCTTTCATTGTGCTCCATGGGGCTGTTCTGTTGGTCTTGGCTACATTTTATAATCTCTATCTTTAAAGGAGTAATTGCCTTATATTGAGGTGTTTGGCGGCATGAATCAAATACCTAGAAGGAAAAGAAGAAAAAAGAAAAGAAAAAAAAAGAAATACTTAGAAGGACTCTTTTAAT
Source organism: Cabassous unicinctus (assembly GCA_029593785.1). Lineage (NCBI taxonomy): Eukaryota > Metazoa > Chordata > Mammalia > Cingulata > Chlamyphoridae > Cabassous > Cabassous unicinctus. The sequence goes on along the minus strand of JAQZBX010100951.1, from coordinate 7,589 downwards.
TCTACAAGAAGGATACAGATGAACATATTCCACTGCTATCATACCACTACAGGAATAATACCTTCAATTATTTTTCAAAACCTCCTCATTGAAACTCGCCTGGTATGAACATTTGTGTCAGAACAGAGTCTAAACTGGTTTAGGATAGATTCGTGATTTCTAATGGAAGTCATATAACTCTAAAAATAAACATGAATTACAGACACATCACAGCATTCTGAGCCTGTGGCAGACTGAAGTCTAAAATAACAGAGATACTGCATGCTGGCACTGCATGAGATATTATGTTTCAAACCAAATTGACATTAGAGAAGTGGATGGAAACTAATTTGTTGTCATGGCAGAATTGTCAAGGGCTGCCTCTAATTCTCCTCAAAAAACAAAAAACAAAATCAGTTTCTAGAAAGAATATTTTCAATGCTGGGGAACATGGGCTTTGGTTATGAAAAGTTACCAATTTGGGTACGTGAGGCAGAATGGAAAGATAAGGCCAAGTGAAAATTCTACATAAGTGAAAAAATGACTGTGGAGGCAGGAATCATTAGGACTTTGTCATATTTTCCTAGAACACTGCAATTTTTAATTTATTTCCTACAAGCTGGCTGGGAGTGATATAACCACTCTTATTATGTTAGAGATGAAAATAATCTTAGACATTTTGTCTAAGCTCACCAGCAATTGAAGCATGTTTATGAGTATGAAATAGAGGTTATCTGACTTCAAGCATAGTATGGCTGTGATCTGGTTAAAGCCATTACTAGCTTTTTCCCCTGTAATATCAAAGTTGAGCGTAAGAATGAAAGTGGGTTTACAGAACAATCATGTAAAATCACCATGTTCCCATATACCACCCCATTGTTGACACTTTGTATTAATGTGGCACCTTTTGTTACAATTGATGAAAGAATATAAAAATAGTACTATTAACTATAGTCCATAGTTTACATTAGGTGTGTATTTCCCCATATACCACCCTATTATTGACACTTTGTATTAGTATCAGACATTTGTTATAATTCATGAAATAACATTCTTATACTTGTACTGTAAACTATAGTCCACTGTCTGCAGTAGGGTTCACTGTGTAATACAATCTCCTATGTTTTATCTTTTACTTTTTTATATCAATATTACAAGTTATTCCATTACCACAAGATAATAATTACAATAACAATAAATCTGCTTTGTTTCATGGTTACACTCCCCCCTTATTTTTGTTCATTCCTCAGTCTTGAGGGATTTGGGATGATGTCCACTCTGACTGTTTCAGGCTAAGAGGGGACTTGAATATTATGGGGGCAGAGGAAAGGAATTGTTTTGCTTGTAGTTGAAGATACTCCTTGTTTTGGGGAAGGGACTGGTCCATTGTCATCATTTTGTTAGTTGCTCAGGGCAAGCCCAAAGAACTGGAGAGTAGAAGTTGGTCGCATACATGCTGGTTTTCAGGGCTCCACCGGCACACGAGCAATCTGAAGATTTAAGTCTCTGAGAAACATATTTAACAGGTACATTGAAAATTATAGGTTCAAATAAAAAGAGTAGAAGAACCATGATTAGGCAAATTATAAATCAGTATATCTTTGTTATACTGGGGAAACAGATTTTCATATAATTCCGAATAGGGCACACCGAGGGGGTGTTGACTTCATGAAGCTGTGTGACTTGCCTGTGGCATCCGGATATTCCTAGCATGATTGTTCTGTAAACCTCCTGTCTAATTTAAAAAAATAAATAAATAAATAATAGGACGTATTTTACAGACCTGTGTATTGGGTGTTTTAAATGAGGTAATCCATGTGAATTGTTTCCTTCAGTGCCTAGAACATAGAATCTTTCAATAAATCCTGGCTACTATTGTTAAAAAGTACATTTATTTAAAAAGTGTTATCATCAATTGTAACAAATGTTCCTCACCAATGTAAGGTGTTGGTGGCAGGTAGTATATGGGAATCCTGTATTTTATGCATGATTGTCCTGTAAACCTACAACTTCTCTAATAAATATATTTTTTTAAAAAATAGAATGAAAGTAAAATGCTAGCAACCTTCACTTGAAGGGTTAATGTTAATGGCTAATGTATATATACTATATTATATCAAACTGAAAGCTGTGAAATAAGGATAGTACAGTTGGATTCAGAAGGCCTGTTTCAGTTTTAGCTACATAAGTTATTGGTTGATTGGCTTTGGCCATGTCATGGATGGTAATATTGGATTTACCACTCATACGGAATTGTTTTGCGTATCAAATGAGACAATATATAATGGGAAAGTTCTTTTAAAATGTTAAAATGCTATACCTATTTCTTTTTGCTGTCATGAAAACCTTCATTTTGGAGTTCTCTTACATTTTCAGAATGTTTTGAACTTTGAACTTCCTTTGCTTTACAGATTTCTCTTCAAGTTAGCCAAATGTCATATTTAAAAAACTTTATTGGGAAGCGGATGTGGCTCAAGCGATTGAGCTCCCGCCTACCACATGGGAGGTTCTGGGTTCAGTTCCCAGTGCCTTCTAAAGAAGACAAGCAAGACAGTGGGCTGACACAACAAGAGCCACAAGGTGGAAAACACAATGAGAGACACTACAAAGCAGGGAGCAGAGGTGGCTCAAGCGATTATGTGCCTCCGTCCCACAGCGGAGGTCCTGGATTCAGTTCCTGATGCCTCTTAAAAAGAAGACCAGCACACAACAAACAGACACAGCAAATGCAAACAACAAGGGGGTAGGGAGGAATAAATAAATAAAATAAATCTTAAAAAATTATTATCAAGATTAGGCAGCATGTTCTATTAGCAGTATTCATCTTTATTCGACATAGCGGTAATTTCACAAATAACCTATGAAACAAGGATGCTCATAAAGGTGATATTTATAAGATAAAAATATTTTGAAAAACCTAAATGTTCTACAATAAGGGGACAAATTAATAAATTATGGCATATCCACAACATGGTCATTATTATAATTTTTTAAAAATGACATGGGCATAGTAAAATTATTTAATTATTAGTATGGCACAGGGCTAACTTTTCAAAATGGATGCTGGACATTATGCTGGAGTAGGGCTCTGGAACCCTTTGTCAATGTCAGACATATTCCTCTAGTTGCAGAAATGGGACTCTGGGGGTTCCCAGAGGTAGGGCCAAGGTAGCGAGTTTTGTAGGATTTTATGAGCAGGCTTGGACAGCAACCATTTCCAAATATTATGGAAGTATTTCAATATTTTAGTAACTGAATGGTTGTACTATGAATTCCAACAGAATATCAACCTATATGTGAGCTTGAAAGGGTAGGGTACAAAACTATATATAAGGGAAGCGGGTGTGGCTCAGTGGATAGAGCCCCTGTTTACCATATGGGAGGCCCGGGGTCGCGTCCCGGGGCCTCCTTGTGAAGGCACGCCGGCCTGAGCGGTGCGGTGGGCTGATGCAGCAACCTCACGGCAGGAAGCGGGTGTGGCGCAATGGATAGAGCACCCGTTTACCATATGAGAGGCCCGGGGTTCGCTTCCCGGCGCCTCCTTGTGAGGGCAGGCCGGCTCGCGTGGCGCCGTGGGCTGATGCGGCAAGAACTCACAGCAAGGGGGAGATAAGCAGACACAGAGAAGACACGCAGTGAATGGACACAGCAAACACAAGCAGCAAGGGGGGGGATAAGTAAAAAAAATAAAATAAATAAATCTTTAAAAAAAACACAACTATATATATTATCCATTAAATTGTATTTATACATAGGAAAACTACAGAAGATGATATTATATATCTTTCTTTATTCTTGTCTATATTTTCCAAATTTTCTACAAGAATATGGCACGTGGTTTATTTCCAGGTTTTTGCTATTATAATCTAGAAATAATAAGAACTTTTTTTCATGACTGCAGGTAAAATGTGCAGGAGATTCTCCTGGTTATGTCCCTAGGAGTGGAATAGCTAGGTTATAGGGTGTGTGACTGCTCAACTTTACAATATAATACTAAATTATTTTTCAAAGTTCTTGTGATAATTGACATGCAATCAACAGTGTATAAATGATCCCAGTGATAGGTATTCTATTGTATTTGGTATTGTCAGATTTAATTTTTTTCTGATATTACTGGGTACATTTGTTTTACGTTGTGATCTTGATTTGCATTTCCTCATCTCTTTTTTAACCATATAATTTTTCTACTTTTTGAAAGGTGTCAAAAGAAATGGAATCACCAATAATTATCAATACAGTGGGTTTATTGAAAGAGGACAATTTGAACCGGCTGATCTCAAGCTGAAGTAAGAGTCTCACATGGTTAGTTGGTAACTTGGCTTGTAAGGGCTATTAGAGGATTTCCAAAGGAAAGTTACAGTACTTGGTTGACATTTAGGTCTCTTATCATAATGGAGGGTTTTACAAATCAGGGAATGATCATAAATTGGTTATAACATACTTGTTTAGTTCTGTTAGTTATCTCTATCAGCTTATTTCCAATTGTTGCTTAAACTGTAACTTTTGCATTTTTTTTTTTCCTTTGGAAAGCCCTGCTTTTATTTTTAACTTTTGACAAAAATTCCTATCACTTACCAGAAATAAGTCACTCCCAGCACTGCCAAGCTAGGCAGCCAATTTATTTTACTTAACAAGGGCCTGTTTGTTTCTCTTTATTATTTTTAAATTTGGTTGTTATTTTCTTATTTATTTGTAGGATTCTTTATACATTCTTAATATTATTTCATTGCTGGTTATTTGTTTGCAAATCTCTCTTCCTTGTTTATAGTTTGTCTAATAATTCTCAGGTTTCTTTTACTGAATAGAATTTTCTAATAGAATTCAAACGAATTTATCAAGTTTGCTTTATGGTTATCCCTTTTTTTTTTTTTTTAAAGATTTATTTATCCCCCCCTTGCTGCTTGTGTTTGCTGTGTCCATTCGCTGTGTGTTTTCTCCGTGTCTGCTTATCTCCCCCTTGCTGTGAGGTCCCGCTGCATCAGCCCACCGCGCCGCGTGGGCTGTCCTGCCCTCACAAGGAGGCCCCGGGAAGCGAACCCAGGGCCTCCCATATGGTAAACGGGAGCTCTATCGATTGAGCCACACCCGCTTCCCATGGTTATCACTTTTTAAGTATCATTTTAAAAATCCTTTCTTACCCCAAGATCAGAAAAATATTCTTCTTCTGTTTTTATGATGATTTTTAAGTTTTCCTTTTGAAATTTGTGTTCTTAATCCATCTATAGTTGATTTTTATTTATCGTTGAAGTAAGAATCAAATTTAATTTTTTTCCATATGATCCAGATGATCTCTAGGAGGATTAATTAAATAGCCCCTCCTTTTACCAATCAACTACCATTTGCAGACATCTTTCATTTATTAAAGTTCTGTGTATATATGTGTCTTTCTCTAGGCTCTCTGTTCTTTTCTATTGATTTATTTGCCTTTTCCTACATCTGTACAACACTGCCTTAATTACTACAGCTACATAAAAACATCTTTACATCTAGTAGAGAAATTCCCCTTCACCATTCTTGGCTATCCCTAGACCTTTGCTTTTCTATCTACAGTTTAGAACCTACTCATCAAGTTACACACACACATACACACACACACACACACACACACACAACCTGTAGGAATTTTAGTAATTTCATTGCTTCTATAGAACAATTTGAGAAGAATTAATATTTTTATGATATTATCTTTCTATACATGAAGAAGAGACAATGGTATTTCCATTTCTTCTGATGGTTTAAAAGGTCTGTCAGTAAAATTATGTATTTTTCTATGTATAGGTCTTGCATATAATTTGTTTTGTTTATTCCTAAGTACTTCATATTTTTAGTAAACTTTTAAAAATTATGTTTTCTAGTTGTGTGTTGCTAGAGTACAGCAATTTTTACATTGTTCTTAGTATAGGTATCTTGCTACCCTCTTATTTTGAATAATTGATCTGTAAAGTCTTAAGTTTTATTACATTAAAATGTTTTGTTACATAAAAAATGATCTTCAAAATAATGACAATTTTATATCTAATCTGATGCCTTTAATTTATTTGTCTGTGTTTACACTGGCTAGGATCTCCAATACAATGTTGAAAGAAGTGGAGATAGTGGGCATGCATGTCTTTATAGCAATCCTTCTAATGTTTCCTCATTTGGGTTTAAAAAATATTCATCCTTCTATTCCCAGTTTTCTAACAGTTTTATTATGAATGGGTTTTGAATTTAATCAAATATTCATCTCATTTAATTTATTCATATAGATAGAAAATGATATTTATAGATTTTCTAATATTAATTCCATCTTGTAATTCTGAAATAAACTCATTTTGGGATGATATGTTATGCTTTTATACCCTCTTGGATTGGCTTGCTAGCAATTTTTATTTAAAGAACCTGTAGATTACATCAAAATATAGGGGATTCCCATATACCCCCTTTCCCCCTACCCACTTTCCTAACAACATCTTTCATTAGTGTGGTACATTTGTGACAATTGATGACACATATTGAAGCATTGCTACTAACCATGGTCTATAGTTTCCACTATAGTTTACACTTTGCTCTGCACAATTTTATAGGTTTTGACAAAATGTATAATGGCCTGTATATGTTATTGTAAGGTCATGCAGGACAATTTCAATGTCCCAAAAATGCCCTATGTTACACCTATTCTTCCTTCTCCCTCCACTCAGAACCTCTGGTGGCCACTGCCTTTATATCAATGATACAAGTTCTTCCATTACTAGAATAATATTTAAGTCTACTTTAGTCCATAGTTGCATTCCCCCAAATCTTGAGGATTTGGGGATGGTGATGCCCATTCTGTTTCTAACTGAGAAGGTGCTTAGATCCGGTGAGGCAGATGGATGGAACTGCCTTGCTTGCAGTTGTAGACACTCTCTTTTTTGGGGATGAGCATTGTCCATCATCATCCTTTTGTTAGTTGTCCTAGGCAAGTCCAATAAGTAGGTGTTACAATTCTGCTGAGATTCAGGGCTCAACCAGCATATGAACAGACCAAAGATTTAAGTCTCTGGGACATACATTTAATAAGCATAGTGCTAATTATAGGTTCAAGTAAAAAGGGCAGAAGAGCCATGTGTAGGGAAATTATAAATGAGTCTAACTCTCTGTTACATTGAAGAGCATATATTCCAAAGCAAGGCCCACTGACATTAATCCAGCTCCAGTTTCAGCCTAGAATTCCTGAGACTGTCTGTCCTGCATATAGTGTCTAGATGTCTCTAGAGCCCTCAGGAGCCCTGCTGTTTGAGGCACTGTTTACTGTGGCAGTCAATGAGATCCTGCTGAGGCATGCATAAGCATGACCTCTGGAATGACCTCTAGACTCACTTAGAAATCTCTTAGCCATAAAAACTCATTTGTATGTAATATTTCCCTCTTTTGGTCAAGGACTTTTTCCAGATATTTTCCTTGTATGAAATTTTTAAATTACTGCTTCATATTCTCTAATATTTAAGGAATATTTAATCTTTCTATGTCTTCTTGAAAAAGTTTTTTTAATTTTTGAAGAATGTTTGCATTGCACTTAAGTTCTCAAATTTATTGGCTTTTGGTTAAATTCTTTCATTTTCTTTCTTTTTTTTTTTTTTTAAAGATTT
>JAQZBX010100950.1:0-11309 GCA_029593785.1 Cabassous unicinctus | reverse complement strand
TAACACAGATGGCTGAGCCCCACCCACAGGGGAAAAGGCTGCTTTGAGCCACAAATCCCACACTCATGACTCCTACTGCTGGTGTGAGGGGGCATTCTCTGAGAGGGAGGGTTCTGACAGAAGGTGGAGAAGTGGTTAACTTCTGTGGATTTGGCTGCCTGGACCCCCTCCATAGCTTTGGGGAGCAGATAAGCCAGCTTGAAGCAGTGCCAGGCTGAGGGGAGAAGACATTTTGCTGAGGAAAGCTGATTTACCCGCCAGACACTGAGGCTTGGCTCCAGACCTTCAGCTCCCTTGGGGAGGCCAGGTAGTGGGAAGTGCTTGATTAGTTTCCACAAACCTATTTAGTGTCCCCTCAGTGAAGGGGCTGGTATAGAATAGGACTTCCTTTGGGTCCCTTATATTGCAAAAAAAAAAAAAGAAGACAGTCACTTTAAAAAATGAATTCTTCTTTTTAATTTAGTTTAATACCTAAAATCTGCCTCAAAACCTGCAGATAGAACCCTACAGGGAAATTGATTGATAAACACAAGCAGGCTGGGAGGATCCACAAGGACCCTAGAAAGAACACTTCCTCCTTAGCTTTGTTTGTCTGCGTGCCTGTGTGGTTCTTTGGTTTTTCTCCGTTTATTTGTTGTCTCTTGCTTTTCTTTCCTCTTTCCTACCCCCTTTCTTTTTTCCTTCATAATTTTTTTAATTTAATTGCTGCTAGCTTGCTTCTTCTTTGTTGTGCTTATTCTTCAGTGATTTCCCATTCTCTGTCTATATTGATTTTGGAATCCCAAGCTATCTCTTATCCTTCCTTTATCTTTCTGCCATCTGATTTCTGTTGTGGTTCTTAGAAACCACGTTTTTTCATTAGCCCACAAATTAAGGGTGTCAATTTATATTCTATTTTGTTTTCTTCTTTTCTTTATTAATATTAACTTTTTCATTTTAGCCCTTTCTTTAATCTTTCTCTCCTTCCTCATCATTCTAGCCTTCTAAATCATTATATATGTGTTCCTCTATTTGGTTTCCAAGTCCATTGCAGGTACTACACTTTTTTCCTAATACTGTAACTGCCTACATGAGTTAAATATACATTTCACTAAGTCTTATTTGGCCCCTCTTCTAACTTTTACGAATATTACTATTATCCTTCTTCCTTTCTCACATCTTTTGATTCCTCTGGCATTAATCTTTTGCCTTCAAGGGAACATAGAAAGAAGCAAGGAAATAAAATAAGAAGAAAAAGTGTCAAAGAGGAAACATAACACACACACACAGAACCACAAGCTAAATAAAACTCTAGAAGAGAGATAGAAGCTAATGAACTGAATAAACCCATCAAGATAAAAAGATGACTAGAGGGCAAAAAAAATTACAAATCACACTGAGAAACAGAAAGACATGGACCAGTCCAAAGAACAAACTAAAAACCAGGAAAAGAGGCAGAACATTGAACAACTAATCAAAGCATTCCAAACAAATATCATAAACCAACTTAATGAAGTGAAGGAAGAGATTAAGGATATAAAGAATACACTGGGAGAACATACTGAGGAAATTTTAAACATATGCAAAAAGATAACGGATATCATGGTGATCAAGAGCACAATCCAAGAAATAAAAAAGATACTGGATTCACATAACAGCAGATTTGAACAAGCAGAAGAAAGAATTAGTGATGTGGAATACAGTACATCTGAAATCAAACAATTAGTAGAACAGATAGACAAAAAGATAGAAAAAATCCAGCAGGGACTCAGGGAATTAACTGACAACACAAAGCACACAAACATATACATTATGGGCATCCCAGAAGGAGAAGAGAAGGGAAAGGGAACAGAAGGAGTGTTGAAAGAAATAATGGCTGAAAACTTCCTAACTTTATAAAGAGAGATGGATGTGCAGATCCAGGAAGCAAAGTGCACCCCAAACAGTAAAAATCCCAACAGGCCAACCCCAAGACATATACGTGTCAAAATGTCCAATGCTCAAGACGTACCATCACATAAAAGGGAAGCACAATAAGATTAAGTTCTGATTTCTCAGCTGAAACCATGGAGGCAAGAAGACAGTGGTATGACATAGTCAAAGTACTAAAAGAAAATAACTTCCAGCCACAAATTCTCTATCCACCAAAACTGACATTCAAAAAAGATGGAGAACTCAAAATATTCACAGATAAAAAGAACATAACAGAGTATGTAAATAAGAAACCAGCACTTCAAGAAATAATAAAGGAAGTCTTACAAGTTGAAAGGAAAAATCAAGGGAGAGAGAGTTGGAGGAGAGTTTAAAAACAACTAAAAAGACAAAAACAGAAACAAAACAACATATGGCATACATTAACCCAAAGAAAATATGGCTAAAGTAAGAAATTCATTGTGAGTAATAACACTGAATGTTAATGGATTAAATTGACCACTCAAAAGACACAGATTGGCAGAATGGAAAAGGAAGTATGATCCATCGATATCATGTCTACAAGAAACACAGCTTCGACCCAGGGATTCAAGGAGACTGAAAGTGAATGGCTGGAAAACAATTTTACAAGCTAACAATAGCCAAAAACGGGCAGGAGTGGCTATTCTAATATCAGACAAAGTAGACTTTAAATGCAAAACAATTGTAAGAGACAAAGATGACACTATATATTAGAAAAAGGGGTAAACTCTCAGGAAGAGAGAACAATCATAAACATTTATGTACCTAATCAGTATGCCTCAAAATACATGAGGCAAATTCTGGAAAAACTAAGTGGAGGAATAAATGCCTCTATAATCATAGTGGGGGACTTTAATGCAGCATTATCATCATTAGACAAAACATTCAGACAGAGAATCAATAAAGAAACAAAGGCTCTCAGCAATATATTAGAGGACCTGGACTTAATAGACATATACAGAACAACACACACAAATACAGAAGGTTTACATTCTTCTTGAGTATACATGGATCATACTCCAAGGTAGACCATATGCTAGGCCACAGAACAACTCTCAATGAAATTCAGAAAGATTGAGATTATACAAAGTAATTTCTCTGATCACAATGGAGTGAAATTGGAAAACACTAAAGGCCAGAGAAACAGGATAGGCACAAGGATATGAAAGTTAAACAAAACACTCTTAGACAAACAGTGGGTCAAGGATGAAATCTCAAAAGAAATCAGTAACTACCTTGAAACTAATGAAAACAACAACACAACATATCAAAACCTATGTGATGCACCCAAAGCTGTCCTGAGAGGGAAGATCATAGCCATAAATACATATATTAAAAAAGAAGAAAGAGCTAAAATTGAAGGACTAACTGCACACTTGGAGGAATAGGAAAAACAACAACAAACTAAACCTAAAGGAAGTTGAAAGAAGGAAAAAACAAAGATTAGAGCAGAACTAAGTGAAATAGAGAATAAGAAAGCACTAGAAAAAATAAACAAAACCAAAAGCTGGTTCTTCAAGAATATCAATAAAATTGACAAACCTTAGCCAGACTAACAAAGAAAAAAAGAGAACAGATGCAAATACCAAAATAAGGAATGAGCAAAGGGATGTCACTACTGACCCCACAGAAATAAAGAGTATCATAAGAGGATACTTTGAAAAATTATATGTCAACAAGAATGATAATTTTGAGGAAATGGAAAAGTTTCTAGAAATGCACAGCCTACATTGATGAAAGAAGAAATTGATGAACTCAACAGTCCAATTACAAGTAAAGAGATAGACTCAGTCATCAAAAACCTCCCAACTAAGAAGGGCCCAGGACCAGATGGCATCACAGCTGAATTCTACCAAACATTCTGGAAAGAGCTAACACCAGTTCTGCTTAAGCTGTTCCAAAAAATAGAAGTAGAAGGAGTATCGCCTAACTCATTCAACAATGCCAGTATTACCCTAATACCAAAACAAAACACCACTAGAAAGGAAAATTACAGACCAATTTCTCTAATGAACCTAGATGCTAAAATACTCAACAAAATACTTGCTAATACATTCAACAACATATCAAAAGGATGATATACCATGACCAAGTGGGTTTCATCCTGGGTTTGCAAGGATGGTTCAATATAAGAAAATCAATCAATGTAATACACCACATAAACAGACAGAAAGAAAAAAATCACATGATAATCTCTATAGATGCAGAAAAAACATTTGACAAAGTACAGCACTATTTCCTGATAAAAACACTGCAAAAGATAGGAATAGAAGGAAACTTTCTGAATATGATAAAGGGTATATATGAAAAACCCAAAGCTAACATCATCTACAATGGTGAAATCCTAAAAGTCTTCCCTCTGAGATCGTGAACAAGACAAGGATGCCCACAATCACCACTGCTATTTAACACTGTCTTAGAAGTACTTGTTTGATCACTGAGGCAAGAAAAGGATATAAAAGGCATCCAGATTGGAAAAGGAGAAGCAAAAATTTCATTATTTGCAGATGACATGATCCTATACATAGAAAGCCCAGAGAAATCTACAACAAAGCTTCTAGAACTTATAAAGGAGTTCAGTAATGTTGCAGGCTATAAGATCAATGCTCAAAAATCAGTAGCATTTCTGTATACCAATAACGAGCAATGTGAGGGGGAAATTTAAAAAAAATAGCATTTACAATAGTAACTAATAGAATCAAATACTTAGGAATAAATTTATCTAAAGATGTAAAGGACTTTTATACAGAAACCTACACAACACTGTTAAAGGAAATCAAAGAAGACTAAGTAAAGGGAAAATATTCCCTGTTCATGGATAGGAAGACTAAACATCATCAAGATGTCTATCCTACCCAAACTAATCTATAGATTTAATGCAATCCCAATAAAATTCAATACCATATTTTTTAAGGAACTGGAAAAACTAACCACAAAATATATTTGGAAAGGTAAGAGACGCCAAATTGCCAAAGACATATTGAAAAAGAAAAATGAAGTTGGAGGTATCACATTTCCAGGCTGTAAAACATACCACACAGCTATAGTGATCAAAACTGCATGATATTTGCACAAGGATAGACATACTGACCAATGGAATTGAATTGAGAGTTCTGATATAGATCCCCGCATATACAGTCATCTGATATTCTACAAGGCCACCAAATCCATTCAGTTAAGAGAGAATGGCCTCTTTAACAAGTGGTGCTTGGAGAACTGGATATCCATTTCCAAAAGAATGAGAGAAGAATACCATCTCACACCTTATTGAAAAAATCAACTCAAGGTGGGCCAAAGATCTAAATATAAGAGCCAAAACCATAAAGATCTTGGTAAATAATGTAGGGAAGTATCTACAGGACCATGTAATAGGAAATAGTCTCATGAACTTGACAGCAAAAGCAGAATCAGCAACAGAAAAAATAGATAAATGGGATCTCCTCAAAATTAAAAACTTCTGCACCTCAAAGGACATTATTAAGAAAATAAAAAGGCAGCCTACCCAATGGAAGAAAATCTTTGGCAACCATATATCTGATAGGAGCCTAATATCATGTCTATATAGAGAAATCCTTCACCTTGAAAATAAAAAGACAAACAACCCATTTAAAAAAATGGGCAAGTGACTTGAAAAGACACTTCTCCAAAAAAGAAATACAAATGTCTAAAAAGCACATGAAAAAATGCTCGACATCGCTAGCTATTAAGGAAATGCATATCAAAACTTCAATGAGATAGCATCTTACACCTATCAGAATGGCAACTATTAAAAAAACAGCAGACTCTAAGTGTTGGAGAAGATGTGGAGGAATAGGAACCCTCATCCACTGCTGGTGGGATTGTGGAATGTTCCAGCCACTGTGGAGGACAGTTTGGTGGTTCCTCAGAAAACTAAGAATAGATCTTCCGTATGATCCAGTGATTCCACTGCTGGGTATATACCAAGAAGTATTGAAAGCAAAGACATGAACAGATACATGCACACCAATGTTCTTAGCAGCATTGTTCACAATTGCCAAAATTGGAATCAGCCTAGGTGCCCATCAACAGATGAATGGATTAACAAAATGTGGTACATACATACAATGTGCTATTACTCAGTTGTAAGAAGGAATAAAGTGCTAACACATGGAATAACATGGATGAATCTTTAAGACCTTATGTTGAGTGAAGCAAGCCAGGCATTGATGGAGGAACAGTATATGAGGTCACTGATTTGAATTGAGGAAAGTGAGCAGTCTCTGAAAATCACTGTCTGAAAGGTAGGTTAACAAGGGAGAGAGAGAGAAGAGTAGGTTGTGAGCCATCATCCATAGGGACATAATCTATGGTAAAGTGATAGAGTATAGTTGCATATTGAAGGATAGGACATATGGGTAGTGATATTACTGGGTTTGGTGATGCAGGGTTGACAGGTGGGTAGATTAGGAAGAATACCTAGAATTCCCAGGTTAGAATACCCAGGGCATGTAACTATGAATCTTGTCATTCCATGAGTCAAGACAGGGGAGTGTCATATGTCCCAGGGGGAAGAGGAGGAAGGAATAGAAAAGATCAAATGAGGTATTTAGTGGTCTGGGAATTTTTTTCATTACCTTACAGTAATGGACACAGGACAAAGTAAATATCATCAAAAATTATTAAACTGTATGGTCTAAATTGTAAACTATACTGTAAACCATTGACAATGTTTGGCTGCTATATTTCATGATCTGTATAACAGTTATAACAATGCTAACATCCATTAAAAAAAGGTTTTAATATGGGGTGGGGAAGAGGGAGGGAGGTTGGAAATGTGGGAGTGTATAGTATTCCATGTGTGACTTGTTGTGACCTAAAATTTCTTTGAAAATTAAATGAAAATTTGGGAGACACTGGGGAATCACAGGGGGAAGGTGTCACACTACACTGGATATCTACTACTGCAGTGATAAAAGGAAAAAAGAATTAATTTTTAAACAGGATTTTTTTTTGTTTTTTCCCATTTTTTTAAATGTCCCAATCCACTAATGATATTTTATTTTTAGTTTTTTTTTTTTTTTAGTTTCCTTGTATTTTATTTCTTGCATTTAAGTTTATCATTATTATTTCATTTTCCTATTAATTGTATTTGGTTAGCATATGAGCTTCATCTTCAAGGAAGGTTTAGATCGCAGAAGGGTTACAATGGGAGCTGCAGAAGGTCATTGGGGGGGTGTCTGGGATGGGGGATTCATGGAAATAAGTTCATTTGAATATACATGAAAGATATATAAAATTGTTCAAATGATCAAGGGATGGGGCATGGTCATGGTGGGTAGACAATCACTCAATAAATGAAGGAATCTGAATTTCCACCCTGTAGAGCTCTGCCACTTTCTCCAAGGGAGCAGCAACAGTCCCCTGAGTGCAGGGGCAGTGTCTGGCAAAAGTGGATGACCCACTTATGGGTTCTTGTTATTGATGACTAGCCTTATGAATCTTTGCTATTGTAATTGAAACTTAGCCTACTGTTATGGGGTGCCTAAGGGTTGCCACCCAAGAGCCTCCTTGTTGCTCAAATGTGGCCTCTCTCTAAGCCAAACTCAGCACATGAATACATTACCTTCCCCCCAATGTGGGACATGACTCCCGGGGATGAGCCTCCCTGGCAATGAGGGATTAATACAAAGTGCCAACTGACAACATGACTGGAAAAAAGACCTTGAGTAAAAGGGGGAAAGGTAAAGACAAATGACTTCATGTGGCTAAGAGACTTCAAAGAGTGTTGGGAGGTCATCCCAGAGGTAACGCTTATGCACACCTCAGTAGGATCTCATAGAACACCAGAGTGGACATCATCACACACAGAGGGCCTCCTGAGGGCTCTGGAGACACCCAGGTCCTTTATAAGGGAGAAGAGTCCCAGAGATTGATGCCTTATCAGTGGGCTTTACTTTCGAATCTGTGCTCCTGCGAGTGACAGAGTTGGACTCAAGTAAGTCATCCTTGCACATGGCCCATCAGTCCCTTCTATTCAAACCTATATGTGATGCTAGAGTTTGTAGGTGTACTTCCAGAGACTGGAGCCTCTGACCTACCTATGTGCCAGCTGTGCCTGGAATCTCGGTGGAGCTGCAACTCCTACTCTACAGCTCAATGGAATCACCCAAGTTACCTGGGGAGGAGATGATGATGGACAATGGCCATCACAGGGAATGGAGTGAGCCTGCAGCTGCAGGCAGGATAATCCCATCCACTGTATCCACTTGGAGGTGGAGTGGACATCACCATCCCGGTCCCCTCAGTATTGGGGGAAGAGCTATGGACTAGAGTGGACTTAATGGTATTCTGTTGTAGACATATTGTGATTCAAGCAATGGAAGAAATTATAACAGTGAGGTGGAGTCAGTGGTCACTAGATGCTTTTGAGGCAGGGAGCAGGAGTGCAGTTGTAATACACGGGCTTTTTCAGGACTTGGGGGTTGTCCTGAGTGACTTTGCAGCGATGGATATGGGCCATTTTACATCAGCATATACCATGCAGAATTGTGTGGGAGAGAGTGTGGTCTACGATGTGAACTGTGGTCTATGCTTAGTGGCAAAGCCCTAGGATGTGTATATCCATTGCAGATGTTGTGCCATACTAATGAAAGATGCTTATGTGGGATATTATGAGAGGTGTGGGAGGTGGTGAACATGGGAATACCTGTAATTTCTGTGTAACATTTAGGTAATCTAAGAACCTTTAAATAATATTATATATATTATAATGTTCATGTAAGTAAATACACATATATGCTTATATGTTTACATATCATTTTACAAGTATTAGTTTGCATTTTGAAAAATTTGATTTTTACCCACAATAAAAAATAGGAAAAAAAAAAGAAGAAGACATAGTTAATGGGCTGAAAGAGAGAAATCCGTCATGAATTCTCTATCCAGCAAAATTGTAACTCAAAAAGTAGTGAGAATTTAAAATATTCACAGATAAACAGAAATTGAGAGAATTTACCAACAAAAATCTAAAGGGAGTTCTTAAGGATGAAAGAAGAATACAGGATAGAGAAGGTTGGAGGAGAGCTTAGAAATGAGGATTATTGGTAAAAGTAACTAAAAGGATAAGAAAGAAATAAAAATAAAATATGACACATAAACACCTAAAAAATGGCTAAAGTTACTACTGTCTTTATAGTAATAATATTGAATGTTAAACTCTCCAGTCAAAAGATACTGATTGACAGAATGGACAAGGAAATATGAAGAATCTATAGGCTGTCTAAAAGAAACACACCTGAGACAAAGAGACAGAAACAGGTTGCAAGTGAAAGTTTGGAAAAAGTTTTCCATGCAAACAGTAACCAAAACAGGGAAGGAGTAACTATACTCATTTCAGACAAAATAGACTTAAAAGCAAATCTCTTGTAAGACACAAAGAAGGACACCTTATATTAATAAAAGGAGTACTCTACCAAGAGGAAAAAACAGATATAAATATTTATGCCATCAACAGGTTTCCCCCAATACTTCAGGCAAATACTGAGAAAAATATAGGGAGAAATAGATGTCTCTACCATCAGAGTATTGAAATACAATACACTATTATCACCATTAGACAGAACTTCTTGACAGAATCTCAAAAAATAAACAGATACCTTAAATAATATATTAGTGCAACTACATTTAATGGACTTATAAGGAAGATTTTACCACAAATCAGCAGCATATTCATTCTTCTCGAGAGCTTTTGAATAATTATCCAGGAGAAAGTACATGTTAGGTCATAGAAAAGTACACCAAAAATTTAGAAAGATTGAAATTATACAAAGCACTCTCTCTAACTAAAATGAAATGAAGCTGAAAATCAATAGACGATGGAGAAGTGCAATAGATACAAACATATGGAAGTTAAACAACATACTCTTAAATAATTAATGGGTCGAGGGAAAAGTAGCCAGATAAATCAGTAACTATCTCAAAGTCAATTTAAATGAGAACTCAACATATGAAAATTCACGGAATGCAGGTAAATCCATGTGAGAGGGAAATCTAGAGACATAAATTCCCATGTTTTAAAAGATTAAAGAACTAAAATAAAAGATCTAACTGCACATGTGCAGGGAATAGAAAAAGAAAAAAAAGCTAATCTCAAAGTAAGCAGCAGAAAGGAAATAAAAAAGATTGTTGATAAATTAAATGAAATTGAGAACAGAAAAACACAAGAAAGAATAAAAAAGCAGGTTCTTTGAGTAGATTAATAAAATTGACAAAATTTTAGCTAGGCTAACAAAGCAAAAAAGAGAGATGATGCAAATAAATAAAATATAAATGAAAGGGAGGATATCACCAGTTACCGTACAGAAATAAATAGTATCATAAAGGGATACTTTGGAAAATTGTATGACAACAAGATAGACAATTTAGATGAAATGGATGAATTTCTATAAAATACAAGTAACCCATATTGACAAAAGTAGAAATCAAAGAACTCAACAGACCATTCACAAGTAGTGAGATTGAATTAATTATCAAAAACCTCCCAACCAAGAAAAGGACAAGACCAGATGGTTTCACAGGAGAATTCTACCAATTATTCCAGAAAGAATTAACACCAACTGTGCTCAAACTCTTCCAAAAAACTGAAGAGGAGGGAACATTATCTAACTCATTCTGTGATGCCAAAATCACCCTAATACCAAAATATACTACAAGAAATCCACAGACTAAATTAACTCAGAGGCAAAAATCCTCAACACAATACATGCTAAGCATGATCAAGTGTGTTTTATTGCTGGTATGCAAGGGTGGATCAACCGAAGAGACACCTGGTTAACAAATCAAAGGAAAAAAAATCACAAAATCATTTCTATCTATGCAGAAAAGGCATTCAACAAATACCACACTCTTTTTTTCTAATAACACTTCAAACATACGATTAGAATGTAAATCTTTCAATGTTTTAAAGGGCATATAAGGTAAACCCACAAGTAACTTCATACTCAATGGTTAAAACCTAAATATTTTTCCTTTATGGTCTGTAACAAGACAAGGATGCATACTGTCATCACTCTTATTTTACATTGTATTAGTAGTGATTGTTTGAGCATTTTGGCAAAAAAGGAATAAGATACATCAAAATTGGAAAGGAAGAAATTAAATATTCACTATTTGCAAATGACGTGATCCTATATGTAGAAAGCCCTGATACACCTACCACAAAGCTTCTAGAGCAGATAAATGAGTTCAATAAAGTGAAAATATATAAAATCAACAGACAAAAATCGTTTTTTTTTATTGTGGGTAAAAATCAAATTTTTCAAAATACATACCAATATTTGTAAAATGATATATAAATACATAAGCGTATATGTGCATTTGTTTACATAAATGTTATTTGTTTTATATATATATATATA
>JAQZBX010100949.1:0-11309 GCA_029593785.1 Cabassous unicinctus | reverse complement strand
TATGTCATACTATCACAATTATTAGTTAAAATATCTTTCTAATTTTGACTGTCATTTCCTTTTGGACCCATTAGATATTTCAATGTGTATGACTAAATGACTAAACATTTAAGGATTTTATCCTTTTAAAACTTAATTTCATTGTGACAATAATGCATACAATATATGTTCTGTAATAGTTTATAGGGCAGTTTACAGTTTAGCATAAGGATTCTCAAACAGGGCACTATTGCCATTTTAGAACAGATAATTCTTTGTTGTGGGGGATTGTCCTGAACATTGTAGGATGGTGTAGTGGCTTGAAACTATGTACCCCAAAAAACATGTTATTTAAACTTAATGCATTCCTGTAGTTGTGAACCCATTGCAAATAGGACCTTTATGATGAGGTTATTTCAGTTAAGGTATGAACCAACTAAATGAGAATGGGACTAAATCCTAGTCATAGAGTCCTTTAAATGCTGAGTGAAATTCAGACACATAGGGAGAAAGCTACAAGAAACAGGCAGAAACTGAAAGTCAATGGAAAGCTGATCATCTAGGAGAAGCTGATATGTGCTTTGCCATGTGACAGAGAAACCAAGGACCACGGATTACCATCAGCCAGCCCCAGAATGGCACAATCATCTGGGAGAAAACATTACTTTGATGATGACTTGATTTTGGACTTCTCAAAAACACAAGCCAACAAATTACATCATATTTGAGTTAGCAGCCAGGAAACCATAACAGATATCCAGCAGCATCTCTGGTTTCTACCCAAAATACCAGTAGCATATCCCTCCCCTAGTCATGACAATGAAAAATGTCTCCAGAAATTGCCACATGTTCCCTAAGGTGCAATATCACCCAGGCTTAAGAACCACTTGTTTAAGTCATGCTCAGTTTTGCATTTATATCTTCTCTGTGCATTTAAAAATAATGTGAAATCTGACATAGTTTTATCGGTACTCTATGCATGCCAGTTGCTCAGTTTTATAGGTCAAGCTGTTTAAAATTTTTATATGATTTCTCATATGAATTACTGGCTAAATTTGTTAAAATATTTGTTTATTATTATGTACTTTTTACCTTTTATTTTCATTAACTTCTGCTGTATATATTCTCATGGTATGTTATTAGGTTTATACAAATTTAGAATAGTAATATATTCATAATGGATTGACATTTAATTGTTCAACATGTGTTTTGATTTCTAATATATATTGGTTAACTTTAATCTCTTACTTATTATTTTTAGTAACCTCACCTGTTCCTTCCTTTCTCTGTTTTCTTATATTCTGTTTTAAAAAATAAAATTGGATGATTTCATTTAAGGAATGTTTATGAGAGCAAATATACATATACAGTTGTTAAAAATAAATAAAAATGGATAAGAGAAAATTTTCCTCTCCATCTGTCTGTGTTAGGCTTTCAAACTCTAATTTATAATTTCCAGGACTCTTTCCTTCTCTGAACTAAATGACCCACCAAAGCTTAAAATATTCCTGTTTTCATAGTGATACTTTCTTCCTTTTTTTTTATTCCATTCCAAAACTAAAGGGCTAAACTAAAAGAATTTGTTATCCTAAAGCAAAAAGTTTCTGTCTTCTTAGAATAAACAAAGAGCATTTTAACCATAAAGTTTATATTATAAAATATGACAAATCTGTTCAGCATCTGAAACCCAAAAGAATACGGGACAAACCAAATTCAATTTCTAACAAACTTGGAATTAATTTCTATGCAAAGATAAAATTCACACAGCATCCCCATTTTCTTTCCAGTAATTGACTAAAATATGTAGGTTTTCACATCTTACTGTAACATTACAGTAATTTAATCATGACCATTTATTTTCTAGAGGAGGACAAAGTAAATATACATGTGTAACTAGACACCATTTTTTAGGCGGTACTGGTGATTGAACCCAGGAGCTTGTTGTACGTGGGAAGCAGGCACTCAACCACTTGAGCTACATCTGCTCCAAAAACACCATTATTTTTACAAGCTTTTTAAATCTATTTAAATTTAAATAACCATAACCTAATCTTATAGTCTTTCACTAAAACGCAATTGCTAGTAAAGGTGACTCACGAGATAAAGACCTCTAAGCACTGGTTTGGCTGCACCCCACAAATTGTGATTGTTTCATTTTAGTTCAGTTCAAATAATTCTTCTTGGACACATGGGTTCTTCAGAAGTTTGCTTTTTAATTTTGAAGTGCTTAGAGGTTTTCTTGTTATTTTTCAGTTATTGATCTTAAGATGATTTCATTATTGTCAGATAACACACTTCATATGATTTCAATTCTTTTAAATTTTGGAGTGTTTTATTAATGTCATTTAGGTAGATATAATCAGTTGAAGGTCTTATTCAGATTTTCTATGTCCTTGTTGATTTTCTTTCCACTAAATCTAAATATTACTGAGACAGAAGTGTTAAAGTCTTTAGCTATAATTGTGGTTTTGTCCATTTCTCCTTTCAAATCAGTCAGTTTTTTATTCATGCATTTTCAGCTCTCTTCTTAGAATTATGTATTTTTGGTATATTGATCAAAGTAACATTATATAATGTCTCTATTTTTGGTAGTTTCTTTGTGGTAATATAACTGCTCTATCTTTGTTTGATTCATGTTTGCATAGTGTTTCTTTTTCCTATTTTAACTTTTAACCTACCTATTGCATAATATAAAAATGAGTGTTTGTAGACATCATATGCTTGGATAATTTATTACATATATTTTGACTATTTCTTTCCTTTGGTGATTTTATACCATTTCCATTTAATGTAAAGATCACATATTTACTATGTTTTATCTGAAATTTAAAAATCATTTTCATAAAGAATATTTTAATGTACATTTTATGCATACGAAGAAATGAATAGAGGGAGTGGTAAGTAAATGCCTCTGTCAAGTATGAATTCCTGAATTTAGGTCATATGGATACCTGAATTCAAATCTTGAAGCACTGTCTATCAAAAAGGCAGTAACAATTTACTAATCAAAGAGGACCAGTACTTGAGTGTTGTTCCTATTCATGTAATATGATTCATGTAAATTCCTGTGTATGACACATGGAACTGGATTCCAAATCAGGGGTCCTTGGTCTTCAAATCCCAAGATGTCCAATGCCTCAATGCAGAGGACTAGGAAAAGACATGCTACAATTTAAAAATATATTTTGCAGGTTAATTGAATTCCATCTGCTCTTTCCCCCCCATATTAAGGAAGATGAGATACTAGGAGTTGACTCCACACTTGGTTAGGACTATTTTCAAGCCAATTCAGCTCAATACATTTTATAAGTCAATATCTGACAAGCTGATATATTGAAATTTTTCTTTATTAATCCACTGACTAGACAGATTATATTTGCTCTGTATAAACAAAAAAAAAATCTGTTCAGGTTTTGATACTCTCGTTCTGATATTTTCACTTAATAATAGAAATACTAATTTCACCATTGTATCTTATTGAGAACAAAGCCAACCACCCTTTTAGGGGAAGTAAAGAATAGGATTAGATTTGAAATTTGGAAATCTTTACAACAGAACACTCAAATATAAGCACACACATGCACATATAATTCATTTAAAGATACCTATATTATATATTTTTTAAAATACGTACTTGAACACACATTTATATAACTCCAAACACACAGAGAGTTTAAGGATGGATTTAGCCCATGCTATATCATTATATATTTTCTTTATTTTGTCATTCAATTTTTTTTTGCAGCATTTTACATAACTCTGAAAAATAAAGGGCATTTATTTCTCTTTTCTTGAGAAATTGAATTACTTTCTGGTGGGACCCAAAGGGACTGCCACACGTATGTAAGTATTTTTGAAAAGAAATAAAAATATTGTAGGAAAAGGAGAACATTTTTTGGTGATCACTTTAGATTTTTGCAAAAAAATTTAGCATATATATGTTCAGAATATTCTCCAAAATCATTACCTCTGGCTTCCAGTGTACAAAGGCACAACAAGAGAAGTAGCTCTTTTGTGTTCATGCCCAACTCACAGGCAGGTTATTAATGTTCTTTTTTAATTATTCACTCTATGTTCTAAATGAAAATGCATTTTACATGTTGGATTCACTCCATATTAGACTGACAAGCCTAAGCACACCATTCAGAACAGAAGATAATTAAAGCACTAGCAAAAGACAACAGATAGTTTTCTGTGAATGAAAACATTGTGTATTCTTTTATTTTCTGTTTTCACTGTGAAGAATCAGCATGACTAAGAAATTTACTAACATGACTATCATAACAGAATTATTGCTCATGGGATTCCCTGATGACTGGATGCTACAAAAACTCTATGCCACATGCTTCTCCCTCATTTACCTGGCAGCAGTGATGGGGAACCTCCTCATCATCACCCTCACCACCATTGACCAGCATCTCCAAGCTCCCATGTATTTCTTCCTGAAGAATTTGTCCTTCGTTGATATCTGCTACACCTCTGTCACTGTTCTCAACACTTTCATGAATTCTCTGATCAACAGCCATTCCATCTCCGACCAAGGATGTGCTTCACAGGTTTTCTTTGTTCTTTATTTTGCTGGCACAGAGTTTGACCTGCTTATGGTGATGTCTTATGACCGCTATGCTGCCATCTGCCATCCCCTGCACTATGAAAGCATTATGCTAAGAGGCACCTGTGTGCCTTTGGTGACAGCATCATTGATCAGTGGCTGTGTCTATGGCTCCATTCACATAGCATGGACATTCTCAGTAAGTCTCTGTGGGTCCAACATAGTCTATTAATTCTTCTGTGATATTTAATCACTGCTTACACTTTCTTGTTCTGGGGGAAATATTTTGGAAGATGCAGTTATTATTCTTAGCTGTTGTTTTGTTATTGTTTTTCCTATTTTAATGGTTGTTTCTTATGTTCACATTTTTTCCACTGTTCTAAGAATCCCACCTGCAAATGGTAGACTAAAAACTTTTTCCACCTGCCTGCCCCACATCACTGTGGTGACCCTATTCCTGTTTTCTGGGATTATTACATATTTAGCAAAAAATTTCAAGGCTTCATCTTCAATGAAAGTGTTCATATCTGTGCTTTTCACTGTGTGGCCCTTCACCCTGAATCCTCTCATGTATAGCCTGAGAAACAAAGACATGCAGACAGCATTAGGAAAAGTGATAGCTGATAAATGTGCAAAATGATTTCTTGATTTTGATATTTAGCATTTAATCAAAAAGAAGAGAAAACATTATTCTCCTATTGCTAATTGATGAAGTTAAGAATGTGCTGTATAACAGTGTGCCTGGTCAAAATTTTATTATCTTTTTTTATGTGTAGTAAATAAATAGTTTATAAATACTTGATGAAATGCCTCTTTTTCAGTATTGATTTCATATGATCATGTTCAACTTGGGAGCAAACTCTGGAAGTTTTACATTCACTGTCAGTGTTTCCAAATGCACTACAACTTACCAACATGTTTAGGATATTCAAAAAACTGCAATTTTTATTTTTATTCCTGGAAGTACATTTTATAATTAGGGTGTCAGTTAAAATGAAGATACATATATATTTATAACTTGTCTTTTAGGATTCTGTTGGTTCATGATAATTAATTATTAGTAAATAATAATTTACTAATTATTATGGAGTTCAGAGTATAGCATCAGAGGAGAAATCAAATTGTGATCTCTGGTCATTTAAGTATTACCAATGTTCAAATGTGGTATTGACAACATTCTTATAAAAATTCTGGATTCAAAACAGAATCCTATCAGGAATGGTTTGTTATAAATAAAATACTATATATCACACTCCTGAAATAACTTTAAACATGACTCTTCTCTCCTATTTATCCATCCATTTCTCCTTTACCTAATACAATTCTCTACTACAAATTTCTGTGCCTTCTTTTTCCTTTCTCCGTTACTTTTTAAATCTGTGGTGCCTTCCTTTCTCCTTTCCTTCTTACTTGGACCTTATTGTGCCCATTTCTTTTTCTCATTTATTCCTTTCTTAAGTGTCTGTCCTTTTTTTCTTCTAAATTTTAAGACTAGATTCTTCATGTCCCCACTTAGTTAAATGCTCTTTTCATTGCTACTTGCTATTCTATTTATATTCACACTCAGCTTTTCTACAACTTTCCTAAAATACACATTACTTCTTATTTTTTGTGACACTGGTGTCACTGTGACCACTGATGACTCTGGGTATCCTAGGGTCACCCTTGGCTCTGAGATCTTGCTCCAGTAGATGGGAATGGCCTGAAATGTTTACTCATTTTGATGGTTTGAAACTGTATGTACTCGAGAAAGACGTTTTTAAAGTCAATCCATTCCTGTGGGTATGGACCCTCTGTAAGTAGGGCCTTTTGGTGAGGCTACTTCATTCAATGAGTTACCCACTTCATTCAGGATGTGTCTTAATCCTCTTATTGGAGTCCTTTATAAATTGAATGATTAAGGGAGATGAGACTATTGGTAGAAATATGAATGTTAAAGGTACTTTGAATAAGGCTTTAGAAGAAAATGATGAATGTATTATTGGAAACTGGAGGGAAAGTAATCCTTGTTTTAATGAACCTGGAAGAATCGAGTTCTGATATCAGATGGAAAGCAGACTTTGAAAGCAATGAGCTTGGATATTTAGCTTGGATATTTAGCTGAAGAGATTTCTAAGCCAAGTGTGAAAAGTGCAATCTTATTTTTCCTTGCAGGTTATAGGAAAATGTGAGAGGAAAGGTCTAATTTGAGAACTGAACTCCTCAGCACAAAGAAAACAGAACTGCTACTCCAGTTTTCAGAGATGATAAAGCATATTTCCCAGAGATTTTGGAGAGTCTGGCTACCACCGCACTGTTCTGAGAAGGGTAAGACTGTGCCATAGACACATCAGGCCCAGAGAACCAAACATCATTCCATAGATGATGCTCAGATCTGAAATCTAATGGATGACACACAAGGTTTCAGAATTGTTTGGGACAAGTGACCCTAGTTTTCATTCCAATTTCTCCTTATAATCATGAGAATGTATAACATATGCTTGTCCCTCCTTTGTATATTGGAGCAGATTACTTGCTTTCAAGATTTCACAGTTCCACAGACTTAGGGGAATTGTGCCCCAGGTAAAACCACACCTGTAACTGATTTTGATAAGACTTCATACTTATCACTGTTACTAAAATGACTTAAGGCTTTTGAGGTAATATAATGGAATGAAGGTCTTTGCATATGATCATGTTTTCTGGGGGTCCAGAGGGTGGAGTGTGATGGTTTGGAGTTATATGTACCACAGAAAAACATGTTCTTACAGTTATTCCATTTCTATGAGTATGGACCCATTGTATGTAAAATGATTTAATAAGGTTACTTCAGTTAAGGTGTGACTCACCTCATTCAGAATGTATCTTAAACCTCTTACTGGAGTCCTTTATAAACCAAATGAATAAGGGAGAGAGAGAGGAAAAAAACATGGAAGCAAGAAGCTGAAATCAACCAAACCTGGAAGAATAAGAACAGATTAGCAGATGCCGTCATGTGGCTTGCCATGAGACAGAGTAGCCAAGTATTGCTGGCAGCTGGTCTTCAAGAAGAAAGTATCACCATGATGATGTTTTGATTTGGACATTTTCTCAGACTTAAAACTGTAAGCAAATAAAATTCCTATTGCTTAAGCCAAACCATTTCTTGGTATTGCTTTGAGCAGCATAGGAAATTAATCATATATCACAATATTTTTTTCAGTTTTTCCTTCTCTGTCTCTGTCACTTTAAAGTCATTGACTAAGAAATCCATTGTGTCTCAGAATTATTACAGGAAAGAATAATTCACCACAAAAAATATTCATATTTGTTTTATGGGTACCTAGGGTGCTTATTTTTACTATATCTTAATTTTGCAAATATTTTAATTTTTAGGCACAATTTGTTTTTCCTTCACACATTTTTCACCCAGGTGTTTTTGGTATCTCAGTTAATAGTCATTTCATCTTTCTCATTGATCTTGGTGTGATTTGGTGGCATAAGATTTGTTTGTGATGTTTTGCTTTTCTCACACTCTCATAGATCAGATGATTCTTTTTTCTTTCTTCTCAAAATATTTCTAGAAATTGACCACTGTTTATAGAACCCAGGGCCACACCTCATCACCTGTCAATTAGATTTTTGATTCTGTCCCTGACATGGTCAATCTGCTTCCTCCCTCACTTGACATAAGATCATCCTCACTCCAGCAGTCCATGTAATTTGTGAGATCAACACTAATGACACCCTGAGTTCCTCCAAGGTCAAACCAAAGTATTACCACTGTCCTGCAATGTTTTCCACTGTAAGTTCTTGAGTTTCTTCTCAGTCCTGAATTCTGCTACTCTTCACCTCCAAGTCCCAGTGTCCTCTTTGCTCCTGTCTCAGGCACCATTTTCCCATAAGCTCCCTGTGGTAGGAATGTTTTTCATCCAGATATCTGCTCAGTTATATCTTCACTCTTCCAAATCTTTGTTTTATAATATTCTGAGTGAAACAAAGCTGTGTGTGTGAATGTTACTGATTACAACACATAGTTTCTCTAAGTTAAAGTGAACATCTGGACTGAAGATTTAACTGATCTATTATGCAGTTCAGTTCTCTTGAGTAGAGATGAATGCCTACACTTAAGGATAAATTTAAATATTTTCTGATGTTCTGAGCTAGTTTAGACCAGTTTAATCTTCTATAAATTTATTCAAGTGATGGATTTCTGTGAGTTCAGAAGTCTGGTTCAGGAAGTGGCTGTCTATTTTTATAATCATGATATTGAGGAGTAAACAACCATACTTAACCTGCAGCTCTATACTGCAAGATCAAGTTATAAATACAATGGAAATTTATTTCAGCCTGTTAGCTCCTCTAAATATAGTGACATTGACATTGACCCTTTGAATTCATTACTTGATTAACAAAGCTTTCCTTGTACTTCTTGCTGCATTTGTTCAGATAACTTTGTTCCAAACCTACAGTAATTTTTCTAGTATACTTCTTATAAATAGATTTTTATTGTTTTATTTCATAACAATGTAAAACATTCATCTAAAATATGAAAATAAAAAGAAAATATTTTAACTAACAACCTATATTTTAATCCATATTGACATTGTTTATGTGTACAATTTCTTGAAAAATATATTTTCCCTGAATATTATTGAAGTCTTATGTTGAGTGAAGAAAGCCAGTCACTGAAGGACAAATATTACATGATCTCACTGGTATGACTTAAACAAATTAAGCAGACTCATAGAGCTAGAGTCTGGAAGATAGGTTATCAGGAGACAGTAAGGGAGTAGAATGTGGTGAGCAGATACTGCTCAATATGGGCAAAACATAAGATAAGGTGGAAGGGGGGTGATGGTCAGTGGATGAGGGTGATGGTACAGAAATGAGATTGGGTTGAACAGTGCTGGAATTGGAGGGGGAGTAAGGTGGGGGCTTGTGTTTAATAATCCATGGAACCAAGGGGAGGCCTGGAGGAAGTAACAAATGAACTCTAGGGATTTGTAGGTCTGTGGTTAAAACTACAAGAGAGCTGGGAAGATGGTATCAGCTTAAGTGTGAACTCTCTAGATCTCTCACAAATAACAGCAGAGAAGATACAAAATCCTACCCAAATGAGCTGTTTTGGGAACCCACAGAGCAGGAGGCTTCAGGGCATTGATATGGAGGGAACTGGACAAAGAGATAAAGAGCCCAAGGGAAAACCATGAATTTCTCACCCCTGTAGCTGAAAACAGTGGGTGGCAAAACCCCACCCTCAAAGCAAAAATCCTCCATGAACCCCGTTTCCAGCTAGCCACTGAGTGGGAGGGAGCATTCTCTGGTAGGAAGAGGGTTCTGGTGAAGGGTGGAAAGGGGTTTCCTATCTGTGGGTTTGGTTATGTGGTCCCCCGTTGAACTTCAGGGAGCATGCCAACTTGCACCAAGGTGGCCCCAGGAAGAGGGGTGAGGAGAAACTGCTCAGGCAGCCCAACACACCCAGCCACCCTTGGAGAGAGGAACTTGGGTGGAGAGAGGACGGAGACAGGAGACAGGAAGTTGATTAGCCAAGCACTGAAAACTATCAAAATTTCAACTCCCCTAGGAAAGCAGGTGGTAGAAAGCTTCAATAAGCTTTCAAGGGCATATTTAGGGTTACTGGGAGGAGGAGGTTTCTCGAAGAGGGTTGAGAGTGGTTTCTTTATGGTGAGTTCAGTCACCATGGTCCCTTTTGAATCTCTGAAGGGACCTCAACCTGACCAGGAGAGGGGAGGGGGGATCCACTCATACAGGCTCTCGTGCCCAGCTGCCCTGGGGGAGAAAGCAATTAGAACAGAAAGAGCATGGAGACAGGTGCCTAATCAGCAGGACTCTGGCCAACTGCAAAGATCTTAACTTGCCCGAAGGAAAGTAGGCAGACAGCATTCTAAAAGGCTAACTGACCCAATGAGAAAGTTTAGCTGAGTGAAGGATTTCCCACCTTGAATATCCAAGGTCCTTGGTTCAATTCCTAGCTCTTCTTAGAGAAATAATCTACAAGGTTATCAAATCCAGCTGATAATTTAGAATAGAGAACATATAGACATTCTTTTTGTAATAGCTTTTCTTGGATCTCTTTTCTTTCTTAAAAAATTTTTCCTTATTTTAATTTAATTTAGTTTACTTGCTAAAACTGGTTCAAAATCTGCAGAAGGCAGGCTGTAGGGTAATTGATTGATGAACACCAGGAGCCTGAGAAGTTCCTTAGAGGCCTAAGAGGGAAGGCTGTTTTTCCATAGTTTTTGATTATTTGCTTGGTTGTTTGTTGTTGTTGTTGTTTTTCTTTTCTTTTTGTTTTTTTATCCTCTTTCTTCCACACACCACCCCCCTTTTTAATCAGGTACTACTGTTTTATACCTTCTTTGTTGGGTTTTCCCTTCCTTTGTTTCCTTTTTTGTTTGTTTGTTTGCTAATTTTGTCTACCTAAGCTATTTGTTTTCCTTCCTCAATCTTTCTATCTTCTGCTTTCTGTTGTTGTTCTTACACACCACCTCTTTTTGTTTGGTCTTCAATTTTCCATGTCTTTCTTTCTCTCTCTGTTTTTCTCTATTTCCTTTCTTTTTTAATTTTTTATTTGTCCTTTCTTTTCTTTTTCCCTCTCTTCTCATCATTCTGGCCTTTTAATTCATCTTATCTACTTTTCTGTATTTGGTTTCTCATCTCATTTTTTGTACTCCATTTTTTAATCTTATTCCTCTGCACATCTTACTCAAGTTAATTATTCATTTCCCTAGGTCTTATATGGTTCCTCTTCTCTCTTTTACTATTATTATTATCTTTTTTTTCTCTCTTCTTACCT
>JAQZBX010100948.1:0-11309 GCA_029593785.1 Cabassous unicinctus | reverse complement strand
TAAGTATCTTTAAAATATATATATATATATATATATATATAAATAAAAATAATAATAATAAATAAAGTGAACTACCACATTAATCACTTTCAAATGTTTCTCAGTACTTTCTGGAATCATTTAAAGTAACAATTGGGCTAAAATATAGATAAATGCTTCAAAAAGTACATAATCTGAAGTCTCTTATAAAAGATAATTAATCAGATAAATATTTTAAAAATTACATACAAATATATGTATGGTTAACCTAAATCAAAGTATTTGATTATTAATATTCTACTTTCTATAATTATAATTAACTTTTATTAGTAGACTATATAGACTATATATTGAAAATACATTTTCAAGGATTGTCCTTTTCAGTTGGGAAGTATTTTTCTAGATATGGGCAAAAGAATTTCTAGATAAATTTCCCCACACCATAGATCCCTGCCCTCATGACGTTCATTTGTCTTGTTTACCACTGTTACCACAGCACCTGGCATGCAACAGAGTTCAGCAAATATTAATTGAAAAATCAATGATCAATTTAACACATAAAATTTGTTGTGAAGTGGGATGCTGTTTACTTTTTCATGTATTTTGTTTCTTTTTTATTTTTTATTTTTTATTTTTTTCTTTTTGAGGTATGGGGGACTGGGATTGAACCTGGGACCTTGTATGTGGGAAGCAAGCACTCAACCACTGAGCCACATCGACTTCCCTGAGTTGGTTTTTTCATTTGTTTTGCTTGTTGTTCATTTTGTTTGTTTGTCTGTTTTTTCAGGAGGCACCAGGAACTAAACCCAGGACCTCCTATGTGGGAGGTGGGAGCTCTACTGCTTAAGCCACATCTGCTCCCTATTTTTTACTTTTTATTTTTGCTCCTTTGATTTTAAAACAGCCAACACTCACAGTTTTTAAAGTTGTTTTTAAGGAAAGGTTTTAAAACTTTAGCCAAATACAGTAAGTATCGTGGGATCCAAAGTCAACACATTCCATATCTGAATTTTACCCTATCAAAACAACCCTATCAAAACATACTTGCCGTATCTTCTTCTGCATTCTGTCCTTTGAAGCAGAAGGGTGTCCCTTCAAATTAGTAGGTGGTTGTTAGCTCAGGCCATCATTACCACAGGTCCAAAGTAGCTATCTGCCTTCTCCTAGAGAAAAAGTAATGACACATTATTATTCTATATATGATTCAGCCTTAGTTAGGAAAACTTTATGCCTTGGGTTTTTGTTTTTTTTTAACTGTTATGGTTTTATATATAAAAACATAAAATTTGCCATTTTAACCATCTTTAAGTGTTCAATTCAGTGTAAATTACACTTACAATATTGTGCAACCATCAGCACCATCCATAATACAACATATCCCAAACAGAAACTCTGTACCTATTAAGCAATAACTCACCCTCCCCCACTTTTCCTGGCCCCTGGTAACCTCTGGCCTACTTTCTGTCTCTATGAATTTGCTTGTTTTAGATATTTCAAGTTAGTGGAATCATAAAGTATCTATCCTTTTGTGTCTGGCTTATTTTAAGGTTCATCCATACTGTAGCATATGTCAGAACTTCATTCCTTTTTATGGAATGAAGGCATGGATATACCATGTTTTGTTTATCCATTCATCTGTAGTTGGACACTAGGGTTGTTTCCATTTTTTGGTGATTTTGAATAATGTCTTTATGAACTCTGGCATACAAGTATCTGTTTGAGTCCCTGTTTTCAATTCTTTTGGGTATATAACCAGGAGTAGAATCACTGGGTCAAATGGTAACTCTACATTTAACTTTTTAAGGAACTACCAAACTGTTTTCCACAGCAGTTGCACCATTTTACATTTCCATCAGCAATATATGAGGGTTCCAATTTCTCCACTTCTATGCCTTGGATTTTTAAAAATAAATATAATTTTGAAAAAAAATTAATTTCCTCACAGAAATTTTAAAAGAGCCACTTAAAATGTCAAACCCAATATCATAGCAAACACAAAATTTCAAATTACATTTTAAAAAATTCTATTTATATTTTACAGAACAACCAAGTAACTATTTTTACTATTTTCAATAAAAATTTTCAAAATGTAATATATGCAGACCATAGTGTGAAGATCCAGATATAGAAATTGGGAATTCTTTAAAATTAGGACACAAAGGCTATAAAAGACAACTTAGTTAAACTAAGATTTGGGAATAGGTTCATATGTTTATATGTGTACACATAAACCTACTGATATTTGTACCCTAAATTACTATGTAGTAACTGTAGTAGAGAAGATTATTAATGCTGGTTACAGAAGCCAATAATAACTTAAATAAACTGGTAGTACTCTACCCCTAAACATGTGGTATCTAATAGAATGACTGGTGTTTGTTTAGTTTTTGTTAGAAAGCTACTATCAAATGGCTTTACAATCAATGCATTGAGAAGCAATGGTAATGTACAATCAAATATATTGAAAATAATTCTCTGATAATTCAGATTCATGCCCCCAAAATATTGTTCTATATTACCCAAAGTGGTTAAATTAATCAGGAAAATTTAATAAAAAGTATAATTGGTTCTCTTACTAGAAAAACAGTAAATAGTAATTTTGAAGTGTTAAAAGTTCTTTGTTGTTGTTGTTGTTGTTGTTTGGTTTAAGCAGTGAAACTCTGTAAACCATAGTGGATGAATATTAGGGAAGATAATTTCTCCCAAATACCTTATCCTTTGATTCCTGCTATTATTATATATAAGTTTATGAAGAGTTAAGAAATGATGTATATACACCAGTCCTCTAGTAAAAAAAAAAAAAAAAAACTTCTAGGTTAAGTTAAAGTTTGGGCTAAATAATTATACTATTGTTATGAAAAGCAAAAGAGTATTTTCTGGTTGGCTCAGTGGAGCATCCTGTTGTCTCTGCAGCCTAGGATTCTACAATTTCATTTCCTAGTTATCTCCTTGTTTGGCCACTCCTTAGCCATCCATCTACAGCAAGTGGACAGCTGCCAAAGAGGGAAGGTTATTTTTCAAAATAAATTATTAATAATGTAGTAAATCGGTCACTATCTGAATCCATTTTAAAATCACATAGTAATTGCAAGATGTTTTATCGAACAAGAGTCTCTGGAGAAAAGCTGCCGAGACATGTAAAGGTACAAGGCATACAGAGGAGCAACTAATGAGCTCTTCAATACTCTTGAATTAAAAAAAAAAATTATACTTGCATGATGATATTTCAGTTCTTGATACTGGGGTTAATTTTGAACATTTTTCTCCAATTCAAAGTATTTTTTAAAAATCAGGATTAGAGTGAATTTCAAAAATTAAAGAAGTCACCTCAACCATGGCATAATATATTAAAATAGAACAAATTGTGTGGCAGAAAAGATGGACTGTAAATAAAGATCAACAACTTGGGTTTTGAAACCAGAATGCCTGTCACTTGTTAGCTGTGTGACCTTGACAAGTGACTTAGCCTATCTGTGCCCCAATTCATTAATCAGTCAAAATTTAACCCTCCCTCCCCTACCCCTCACACTATCTCTTCAAGATGTATCATTATTGAAGACATTTTAAGGGGTGTTTCACAGACCTAACAACCACTGATAAAAATAATCTTAGAGTAATAAGGTAAAATTGTTCTCGTCTCACCATCCCCTCCACTTCCAAGTCTAGTCCATGTTCAGCATGTTATCAAACTTCTTTTTGACAATATTGGAATGTAAAAGGGAATAGATTTAGGATGGATGAAATTATGAGTGAAATTCTTAGAAATATCAGAACCTTCCCATTTCCTTTCATTATTCACAACAACCAAAAATGGGAAAGAAAGACCTTTAGGAGGGGACAAAAGGGAGTCAGAAATCATATGGGAACTATGATGTCACCAAAATTTAAAGACAGAGATATTTTATTTAAATGATGAATTTATCAACAGGACCTCATAGACAGCCAAAGTAGATACTACCCCAAATAGTGGGGCTCCTGAGGGCTCCGGAAACACAAAGGTCCTACGGTCATAGCAGATAGCTCCAGATTTTGGTGCCTTGCCAGTGGGCCCTACTTTGGAGTTTGTGCTCCTGAATGTGACAGAGCTGGACTCAGATGTGACTTCTCTACACATGCCTCTTCTGTCCCTTTTACTTGAACCTATAGTTGGTGCTGGAGTTGGTAGGTGTACATCCAAGAGACTTTAATCTCTGGGCTGTCCATGTGCCAGCTGGGTTCTGAACCTCAGTGGAGTTGTAACACCTACTCTCCAGGTCATTGGACTCACCAGGACAACTAACAAGGAGGTAAGGATGGACAACCACCACACCAAGGAACTAAGAGAGTTTACAACTGCAAGCAAGAGAGTCCCATCCATCAGCCATATGGGATTGAAGCCCCCTCCCAATTAGAGGTGGAGTGGGCATCACCATCCCAGAATCCTCAGGATTGGGAAATAAAATATGGACTAGAGTGGACTTACTGTTATTCTACTGTAGACTTAATGTGATCCTAGCAATGGAAGAAATTATATCATTGATGTGGAGGGATGGCCACTGGAGGTGCTGCAGTCAGGGAGAGGGAAAAAGAGGTATAATATGGGGGCATTTTCAGGACTTGGAATTGACCTGAATGATATTCCAATGACAGATACAGGCCATTATATATCCTGCCATAACCTACAGAATTGAGTGGGAGAGAGTATAAACTACAATGTAAACTATAATCCATGCTTAGTGGCAATGCTCCAAAAACGTGTTCGTCAATTGCAATGAATGTACCACACTAATGAAATAAGTTGTTAATGTTGGGAAAAGTGGGAGGTATGGGGAGTGAGGCATATGGGAATCCCTTATATTTTTTTTATGTAACATTTTATGTAATCTAAGTATATTTTAAAAATAAATTAAAAATATATTAAAAATAAAATAAAATAAAATAAAATGATGGACATGGGGGAGCGGATGTGGCTCAAGCAGTTAAGTACATGTTTCCCACATGGGAAGTCCCAGGTTCAGTTCCTGGTGCCTCCTAAAAAACAAAAACAAACAACAAGCAAACAAAAAAACCAACTCAGAGGAGCCCATGTGGCTCAGTGGTTAAGTGCCAGCTTCTCACTTACGAGGTCCCAGGTTCAATCCCTGGCCCTAGCACCTCAAAAATTTTTTTAAAAATGATGTTGTATATGTATCATAACATGCTTGCCACTATAATATTTTACTTTTGTTAGATAAGCTTTGATAATTTGGAACTACAAATAGATTTGTTTTACCTTTTGTATTTTAAAAAATGACTTTTGTTCAATTTTGATTCTCTTGAACAAACTTCACTCCCAAATTGCTCATATATACTTCTTTTCCAAAGTTTATATTCATATGTGTTTAGACCAAAAGTATATAAGAGCATCTTTATGCCACTTAAACACACTGTGAAAATACTGATAATATAAAATGCTAAGATTACATATCCTTTAAGATAAAAAAAACTGGCAACTACAAAAATTTACATAAAATGTTTAATTAAAAAATAAACTGTATAAAATACAGACCTCCAAAATGTAAGCTCGTATGCATATCCTGATTAGTAATCTAAACCAGCAGGTTTCTGTCATGCAAATCCAGTTACTCATGTCTACAAATATATCAGAGCAACTGGGATATAATAAAATATATCAGTAATATTATGGAAACACTGGCTAGTACCACAGGTTTATTTTTTCTGAAGAAATGCAATTTAAATTACTTCTGAAATTACAAAAGTGGTTTACAAGGATTTTTAAGTGAGAAAAAACTTAGATATACAAAGCTATACCAGCTATTAACAAAAACAGTGCATTAGATAATTCCAAATGTCTCCTTAATTTATGTTTGCATTTATTGAATGTGATACTAGATTAAAAACTAGCTTAGGAACTTTCAACAGTGTTAGTACTCAAGTGGACTCTTTTTGATTTTTGTTTTTTTAGGAGGTACCGAGGATTGAACCCAGGACCTTGTACATGGAAAGCAGGCACTCAACCACTTGAGCTACATCCACTCCCCAAAACCAGGTGTTTTTTGTTTTTTTGTTTTTTTTTTCAGTGGAGTCTTTTGAGCCCAAATCTACAATGGCTCAACATAAAGGGCTATTTCCTCAGATACATTTGATCATTTTAGAAATTCTAAGAGCACATTCATTTAAGTCATAATTTACAGCAAACTAATTCTCAAATATCACACTTCTGGGCTCAATTAACATTATAAGAAAGAATGTATGATACATCAAAACATCACCTATCCATCTTAATGTGAAATATAATACAAAAGGAGAAAATCTTCACAATGAACCACCTCACCTATGCTATTAAGTTCATTAATAAAATAACTGTAAAAGTGTATTTACATGTATTGAAAAATAATTTACAATAAAAGTATCATTAAAAGGTGAAATAATTACCACATCATTGATGAACTAACCTCCAAATCCAGTGAAATAATAAGCTCAGCTATAAGGGACAGCAGTCTACTAATGAGCACTAACCAGCACAGGCACATTTATGTTTTCAGCCTTAGCATATTTTCAAACCATCTGGCATGAATGCTACTCTGGTTCAGCCAGCCTAATCTGTTCAAAATTGAATATAAAACCAGAGCTACATGCACTTTGGAAAAACCAAAGGACAGCACACATGTACAATAAGGTCCCAAATGAGCAACTCTAAAGTAGTTTATACTTGAAATGCATTTTAAAAAGCATTTTCACAGAAGCTGTTATTGCTCTTTTAAAAATACTAGAATTGTTTAAAAAATCGGCATGAATCATAGCTGCCATCAGTTAACCCAAATCTTTCTTTATTCTTTGTTTTTCTTCTCATTTTTATCCTGATGGTTAAGAAATCACTTGAAGAAGTAGTTCCAAAATAAGATTCATGGAAAAAGGAAACACTGTCATTATATTGAAAAGACCCAAGAGTTTACATTTTGTTTTGTATAAAATTAGTCTACTTAGCCCTAAAATGTTTAAAGAAGAGAAATGCTTAAACCGCATCCCGCCCCAAAAGAAAACCATCCATGAAAGCCCTTTTTCTTTTACGTCCTATTTCTGCATTATTGTCTTTGGCAACACTCACATTTCGTTTGCTTAAAATCAGGAGTCAGAATTGCTACTTAAATTAAAATATCATTGAGTATACCATGGCCAACATCACTGTTGGAACCAACTCCTATTCATCCTTACTAGTGGCATAAAAACAAACGGCTTTTTCAGGCTAATTTTTCAAAAACAAAGATAATACAGGTAGCACCAGAGAACACAACTTAAAGCTTTAAGAAACAACTACCAATACCAACAAATCTAAAGTTGCAGTCAGATATCTACACACACATCTCTAGTAAACAAATAGTTACTATTCTTGGGGGAAGCTGCTTCTGCCTCCCTAACCATGAACCATTCCATTTCCCAATCCTGTGATTTTCCCTTATTATTTGCTGTCCTCTTAACCTCCAAGAGAATTGCTCACCTCTTTTTAAGTTACATGAAATCCCAACCCTAATCACATTACAAATTCTCTATTAACCTTTCCATTACACTTCGTCCCTCATCTTTTTCTTTAGAGCTGGGGCGAGATGATAAGAAAAGGGCTGTGGAATTCCTACTCTGCCCTACATCCCTTGTCTATACATTCCCATTCCCCCTTCCTAATTCCTCTACCCTGAGTGTCTCCTTGGAACCTCCTCAGAGGCTTGCTCCTTCACTAACCCAAGCTAAGGATATCAAACAGAACCTTTTTCTTTTCCAGGGTTTTGTTCTTTCCTTACTGTTACCCACGGAAGCGCGGGGTGGGGGTGGGGGGGAGACATTTTGACACAAAGATTTTCAAGTCCCTTTACCTAGAACTCCGGTGTAAATACACAGGGAAAGGGCATCCGCAAAGGCTCTTCTTTCCTGCCATTAGACCCATTCCTCTCACATCTCCTTCCCAGCCCTTCAGTCCCCGCAAGGCCCTAAAGTTTGGAGCATTTCTTGGGGTCAGCCCCCTGTCTCCCTCCTGAAACGGACGAAGAACATTTCCAATCTCTTGAATTAACTTCTCCTTAAGTCCCAAGCCTTC
This sequence comes from Cabassous unicinctus, assembly GCA_029593785.1. Classification (NCBI taxonomy): domain Eukaryota; kingdom Metazoa; phylum Chordata; class Mammalia; order Cingulata; family Chlamyphoridae; genus Cabassous; species Cabassous unicinctus. The sequence goes on along the minus strand of JAQZBX010100948.1, from coordinate 3,262 downwards.
CTCAAAACCGTAATACAGTTCTTAAGGACTCAGCTCAGAGTCTCCCCCAGAAGTGAGGGCACAGCCTTCCCCAGAAGTGTTTCCCACACAGGCTCCAACCCCAATGCCTGTGCGCTCGGCTCCAGCAAGAATTTCTCCCTATTCTCAAGGAGACGGAGTCTCCAAGGGGCGGCCACACGCCCCTGGAGGGCAGGGCTCCTGACCTCCCCTAGGCCCCCAGCATTGCTGGAGTCCTTCATCCCTGCAGCGTCCTCCCTCTGACAGCCCGTCTTCACTTCCCTCAGCAGTGCCAAGTTGCTTGTTCTTCTCCTACCCAGGAGGCTGAGATTTTCCTTACGGAGCCCCCACCCACCCCTCCGCTCATTCCATTGCCGCAGAAACCCCGAAGAGCTCGAAGGAAGCTCTGGGTCTGTCCACGGCGATCCTCCAGCCCGGTGACAGGCCCGGTCCCTCCCCTCGGAAGCCCGGAGCCGGGCCCGCCCCGCCACTACGAGCAGGCTCTGCCCCCCGGGTCTCTGGACAGCAGCCGCCCTCCAGCGTCCGGCCTCCGACGCCCGCCTACCCCGCCGGCCGCGCCCCGCGTTCCGGGGTCCCTCCCGCAGACCCGAGCCGGCTCGCGCCTCTACCTGCAGGGGCCGCCGCGCCTCTCAGCGCCCCACCGCCGCCGCCATCTTGCATTTCAAACGGGCTGTACTTTTCAGGGAGTCAACTCTGACCTGTGAACCCTAAACCCGGAACCGCTCGGAGGGCCCGCAGACGGGCCTTAGCAGCTTGGCGGGCCCCTCAAGAGGTGCGGGGGCCGGGGTGGGGGTGCGAGGCGAGGCGCGCGCCCCAGTGGCCGTCCCGAGACCGGATAGGGAAGGGGAGAGAGCCGGCCGAGGGGGGACTCTCCCGCGCGCGCGCCCTCCGCGCGCCCCCACCCCTTTCCGCGCGCTGCTTTCCACTCTCCGCCTCTGCTGCTCCCCTGGGGTTCCACCGCAACCCCCGGGATTGGCGCGGGGCGGGCGGGAGGGGCCGCCCCGCCCCCTGTCAGCAGAAGCCCCGCCTTCCCCTCTGTCTTGAAATGGCCCCGCCCCTTGTCGGCGAGAGAAACCTGGTCTTCTCCTGGTCAACCCCGAAGGCAGCTCGGCCTTCCGTCGGTTGTATCCCTGCCCTCTGGACGCCCCGCCCTCCCAGTGCCACCGGCGGATCGGGAGAGGTAGGTATGCTCTCCTTCACTGAAACGCCCCTTGTCATCATCCTAAGTTCCATCTCCGGGTAATGCCCAAGCCCCGCCTCCGAGGAAGCCCCGCCCACTGTCAAAATAAGCCCCGCCCTTTCTGAGACCCGTTTGGATTCCAGCCAGAAGCCCCACCTCCTGTCCAGCCCTGCCCCTCGTCAGCCGCAGCCCCGCCTCTTCTCATCTCCCGGTCTCCACTCCCGCTGGAGTCGCAGCTGCACTCGCGCACACGGGGGGAAGTATGTTCAAGCCTACTGTGAACCGCCGTGCAAGACAGAGCCACCCTCTCCTCCCCCTGCACCCTAGAAGCCCTCCTTTCCCCTCTCACCGAGTCACTTACTCTTCTGGAGGGCTTTATTTCCAAGCCGTGGTCCTCGATTCTGGACTGCTTCAATGCGAACCAGCCCGGCAGCGGGGGCCGGCTCAGGACACAGGCATCCCGGCAAACCTGACGGTGTCACCGCCCCTCTCTCATCTCTTCGACTCCCAGCCCCTATCCCAGTTTTAAAATGAAGAAGAATACAAACCAAAGCAAAGAGAAACGACTGACCCTCACAGCTACTCCGCACAGGTTCACAGGCCTGGACATGTAAGTCCTCTTTGATGCTTGATGGTCATTCTTCACTCCCATCCAAGTCATGGAAACCCCCCACCCTGAGCTTTAACAGAGTGCTCCACTGAGCCGTATCAATCCTAAGACACGCAGTTGCTTAAAACTAAAGCCTGATTGTTGAAATCAATGTACACCAGTTTTTTATTTGTAGGTTTCATACTAGAATCACAGAACTTGTGGAAACAGAAGTAAACTTCCTTATTGAAGTTCTCCTGAAATTAAATTAACAGATAATTTAAATTACCTAGACAAATTTCAAGAAAGCAAAACAATGTTCTAATAATACAAGAGTGAAAAAAGAGAAAGAAGTTTATTATAAAGTAATATACAAATATCAATAAAAATAAAATGTTTTTCACTGTCTACACTCTGGCACCAATATGAGAACTCCAGGACAAGCAGTCCTTGCAGATTTTCAAAAAGGTCCCTAGGGGGCAGTACTGTGCCCATTGAGAACCTATGCTTAAGACATCCCTGAAGAAAGAAAATTCTTTAGATACAGAAATGTATTCTTTTGTTCAAATATTTTAACAACACGTTTTTGGCTTTTTGTTGTTGTTTTTGTTTCTGTTGTTTTGTTTTGTTTTTAGCATCAATGTGTGCCAGGCACTATGGGAGATGCAAAGAGTCAAGTACTATTCCTGTCTTCCAAGAACCTACAGTCTAGTATCCAGACAAAACCATGAGCAGGAAAATGTATCATGGAAGGTGAGATATAAGAAATCAAGAAATACATAAAGGGATCCCTTTAGAGATATAAACTGATGAATATAAATTTCACATTTCTCTTTTCTTCCCTTCTTTTCCTTTCCTCCCTTCTTTCTTCCCTCCCTCCTTTCCTTTCTCTTCCTTTCTCCCTTCCTCCCTCCCACCTACCTTCCTTCCCTCCTCCTTCCCTTTCCCTCCTTTCTTCTCCCCTTCTCCCTCCTCCTCTCCTTCTCCTCCTCCTCTTCTCCTTCTTTGGCACCAGATTATAGTGCCACCTTCTTCTTGCTATAAACTGACTGCCTGGTCCACTGCCCAATGCCAGCGGCCTAGAGTTCTCCCAGATTAGGGCCACACCCACAGGGCAACTCTGCCCAGAAAAACAATTTCAATAGCTCAGTGCTGAGAACAATGTCCTCAGCTGAAATGCCACTTATTTGGTATCCTTGAACAAAACAAGACTATTATCATCAAATAACAACAACAACAACAAAAAAACTGGTTGCAGACCTAAGCAATATGTATATGTTTAGCATAGCAGATTGTGCCAGCCCACATAAATCTGTTTAGAGATCATACTCACAGAATAACTTATTTTTATTAAAATCTACTCATTTGCAAAAATTGTAAATGACAGATTTCAACAGCTGTGTGACTCCAGATGTAGGTTTCTACCCATGGTTTGGCATAATTAGAGGAGCCTAGATTTTTTTTTTTTTTTTTTT
>JAQZBX010100947.1:0-11308 GCA_029593785.1 Cabassous unicinctus | reverse complement strand
CTGCAAGGGCTAAAGATATACAACCCTCCCAATCTCCTCCTGTACTAATAGGGACTGATTGTTGAGGACTCAGAGGGGAGTGGAAATATTTCCTAGCTGGGAAAAAGGAGGGGGCTGCCAGAGAAGGCTGGAGAACTGTCTCAGAGAAAGTTTGAATTACAAGGCTCCTAGCCTCCAGACAGGAAGCTCTATCACATTGACCTGGTTGGTGTTGCAACAAATACACTCCGGACCAGGCATTGAATTGAGAGCTTCCAAAGAGTACCATCTCTTGGCAGACCAAGGAAGTGCACTCAAGAAAATTAAAAATAAGTAGGAGAGGCTTTTTCTGGCCTCTATAGCCTCCCTGCCCAAGGCCCTAGGAAGCAACTCTGCATCCAATTACTGGGGCCAGTGCCCAGTTTTGAGCAACCAGCAGGACAATCCTAACAATCCAGGTCAAGCTAAAAATCAAAGAGCTGTGGTAACTCACAGCCTCCTGTCATTAAATCTCTATAAAAGAGGAAGAGATTGACCATCTGAGTAAACTACATCTTAACCAGATGCCTAAACATCAGCAAAAAATTACAAGCCATACTAAGAAAATAGAAGACATGGCCCAAGAAAAGGAATACATCAAAGTCTCAGAAGAGATGCAGAATTTGAGAGAACTAATCAGCGAGATGAGCACAAATTTCCAAAATCAAATTAATGAGATGAAAGACAATATAGTTAAAGAGATAAATGACATCAAGAAGACATTGAGCGAACACAAAGAAAAATTTGAAATCCTGAACAGAAAAGTAACAGAACTCATGGGAATGATAGACACAATAGGTGAGATAAAAAACACGTTTGAGGCATACAACAGCAGACTCAAAATGATAGAAGAAAGAATAAGTGATACCGAAGATTAGAGGAGCTAAAATTGAAGAGAGAAAAGAACACAGAGAGAAAAGAATGGAAAAAATTGAGCAGGGGCTCAGAGAGTTGAATGACAACACAAAACGCAACAACATATGTGTCATGGGAGTTCCAGAATGAGAAGAGAAGGGAAAAGGGGCAGAAAGAGTATTTGAGGAAATAATAGCTGAAAATTTCCGAACTCTCATGAAAGAAATGAACTTACATGTCCAAGAAGCACACTGTACCCCAATCAGAATAAATCCAAATAGACCTACGCCAAGACACATACTACTCAGAATGTCAAATGTCAAAGAGAAAATTCTCAAAGCAGCAAGAGAGAAGCAAATGATCACGTACAAGGGATGTCCAGTAAGGCTTAGTGCAGATTTCTCTTCAGAAACCGTGGAGGTGAGAAGACAGTGGTATGATACAATTAGGAAACTGAAAGAGAAAAACTGCCAGCTGAGAATTTTTTATCCAGCAAAACTGTCCTTCAAATATGAAGGTGAGTATAAAATATTCACAAACAAACAGAAACTAAGAGAGTTTGCAAAAAAGAATCCACCTTTGCAAGGTATATTAAAGGAACCTTAGAACCTGAAAGAAAAAGACAGGAGAGAGAGGCTTGGAGGAGAGTATAGAAGAAAGAATAGCAGAAAGGAAAACCAGAAGAGTAAAAAGACAGACAAAAACTAGATGACATATGAAAACCAGAGAATAAAATGGAGAAAGTAAATAGTGCATTTACAGTAATATCGTTGAATGTGAATGGATTAAACCTCCCAATCAAAAGATACAGGCTGATAGAATGGATAAAAAACATGAGCCATCCATTTGCTGCTTACAAGAAACTCACCTTAGACCCAGGCATACAAACTGGCTGAAAGTGAAAGGTTGGAGAAAGATACTCCATGCAAATAGTAATCAGAAAAGAGCAGGGGTAGCTATACTAATATCAGACAAAACAGACTTCAAATGTAAAAAATTATAAGAGATACAGAAGGCCATTATATATTAATAAAAGGGACAATCCACCAGGAAGATATAACTGTCATAAATATCTACCAGGGTGCTCCAAAATATGTGAGACAATCTCTGGCAAAACTGATGGGAGAAATAGACATTTCTACAATAATCATTGGAGACTTCAACACCCCACTCACATCATTAGATAGAACAACTAGACAGGAGATCAACAAGGAAACAGAGAACTTGAATAATATGATAAACAAGTAAGACCTAACAGACATATACAGAACACTGCTTCCAAACTCAGCGAGTTATACATTCTTCTCAAGTGCCCATGGATCTTTCTCCAGGATAGACCACGTGTTAGGTCACAATGCAGCTCTCAAAAAATATAAAAAGATTGAAATTATTCAAAGCACCTTCTCAAATTATAATGGAATGAAACTGGAAATCAATAATAGATAAGAAAAAAGTAAATTTGCAAAGTGTGGAGACTGAACAACACACTCCTAAATAATCGGTGGGTCAAAGAAGAAATTGCAAGTGAAATCAGTAAATATATTGAGACAAATGAAAATGAGAACATAACATATGAAAATTTATGGGATACAGCAAAGCAGTCTTGAGAGGGAAATTTATAGCCCTAAATGCCTATATTAAAAAACAAGGAAGAGCTAAACTCAAAGATTTAACTGAACAACTAGAGAAACTAGAAAAGAACAGCAAACCAATTCCAAAGCAAGCAGAAGGAAATAAATAATAAAGATTAGAGCAGAAATAAATGAAAATGAGAACAGAAAAACAATAGAGAGAATCAACAAAACCAAAAGCTGGTTTTTTGAGAAGATCAATAAAATGGACAAACCCCTCGCTATACTAACAAAGAAAAAAAGAGAGAAGATGCAAATAAATACAATCAGAAATGAAAGGGGGGAAATTACAAATGACCCCACAGAAATAAAAAGAATCAGAAGAGGGTATTATGAGAAACTATATGCCAACAAACTAGACAACCTAGATGAAATGGACAAATTTCTAGAAATGCACAACCAACCTACAATGACACTACAAGAAATACAAGAACTTAGCAAACCAATCACATTTAAGGAGATTGAATCCGTCATCAAAAATCTCCCAGCAAAGAAAAGTCCAGGACCAGATGGCTTCACAGGTGAATTCTACCAAGCATTTGAAAAGAATTAGCACCAATCCTGTTTAAACTCTTCCAAAAAATTGAAGAGGAGGGAAAATTACCCAACGCATTTTATGAAGCCAACATCACCCTAATACCAAAGCCAGATAAATTCTACAAGAAAAGAAAATTACAGACCAATCTCTCTAATGAACATAGATGCAAAAATTCTCAACAAAATACTTGCAAATCGAATCCAACAGCCTATCAAAACTCTTATACATCACAACCAAGTGGGATTTATTCCTGGTATGCAAGGCTGGTTCAACATAAGAAAATCAATCAATGTAATATGCCACATTAACAAATTGAAGGGAAAAAAACCCACGTGATCATCTCAATCGATGCAGACAAGGCATTCATCAAAACCCAGCATCCTTTCTTGATAAAAACACTTCAAAATATAGGAATAGAAGGAAAATAACTTCAATATGATAAAAGGCATATATGAAAAACCCACAGCCAACGTCATACTCAATGGGGAAAAGTTGAAAGCTTTCCCTCTAAGATCGGAAATAAGACAAGGATGCCCACTGTCACCATTGTTATTCAATATTGTACTAGAAGTTCTAGCTAGGGCAATTAGACAAGAAAAAAACAAACAAACAACTAAAGGCATCCAAATAGGAAAAGAGGAAGTAAAAGTCTCACTGTTTGCAGATGACATGATCCTGTACTTAGAAAATCCTGAAGTATCCATAACAGAGCTACTTGAGCTAATAAATGAGTTCAGCAAAGTGGCAGGTTACAAGATCAACACGCAAAAATCAGTAATGTTTTTTTACACTAGTACTGAACAACCTGAGGAGGAAATCAGGGGAAAAATTCCATTTTCAATAGCAACAAAAAGACTCAAATACCTAGGAATTAATTTAACCAAAGAAGTACAGGACCTATATGCAGAAAATTACAAAACAATGCTAAAAGAAACTAAAAAAGACCTAAACAAGTGGAAAGACATTCCGTGTTCATGGATTGGAAGAATAAATATCGTGAAGATGTCAATCTTACCCAAACTGATTTATAGATACAGTGTAATACAAATCAAAATCCCAACAGCTTACTTTACAGAATTAGAGAAGGCAATTACCAGATTCATCTGGAAGGGTAAGTACACCTGAATAGCCAAAAGCATTCTAAAAAAGAAGAGTGACATGGGAGGAATTTCTCTGCCTGAACGTGAAACATATTACAAAGCTACAGTGGTCAAAACAGCATGGTACTGGCATAAAGATAGACACATCGATCAGTGGAATAGAATTGAGAATCCAGAAATAAACCCTCACCTATACAGTCAACTGGTTTTTGACAAATCTACCAAGTCTGTGCTAATGGGAAAAAACAGTCTTTTCAACAAATGATGTTGGGAGAACTGGATATCTATAACCAAAAGAATGAAAGAGGACCCCTATCTCACCCTGTATACAAGAATCAACTCAAAATGGATCAAAGATCTAAATATAAAAGTCAGGACCATAAAACTACTAGAGGTAAATGCAGGGAAACATCTTCAAGACCTTGTAGTAGGTGGTGGTCTCTTGGACCTTACACCCAAAGCATGTGCAACAAAAGAAAAAATAGATAAATGGGACCTCCTCAAAATTCAACACTTTTGCATCTCACAGGACTTTGTCAAAAGGGTGAAAAGGCAGCCAACTCAATGGGAAAAAATATTTGGAAATCACATATCTGATAAGTGTTTAATATACAGGACATATAAAGAGATGTTGCAACAACAATAAAAAGACAAATGACCCAATTAAAAAATGGGCAAAAGACTTGAATAGACATTTCTCCAAAGAAGAAATACAAATGGCAAAGAAACACATGAAGAAATGCTCAAGATCACTCATGATTAGGGAAATGAAAATCAAAAGTACAATGAGATATCATTTCACACCTATCAGAATGGCCACTATTAAAAAGACAGAGAACTACGAGTGTTGGAGAGGATGTGGAGAGATAGGAACACTTATTCACTCTTGGTGGTAAGGCAGAATGGTACAGCCATTGTGGAGGACTGTTTGGCAGTTCCCAAAGAAGTTGAATATAGCCTTAATGGGACCCTGCAATACCACTGCTGGGTATATACCCAGAAGAACTGAGAGAAGTGACACAAACAGACATCTGCACACCGATGTTCATAGCAACATTATTCACCATTGCCAAAAGTTGGAAACAACCCAGGTGTCCATCAACAGACGAATGGATAAACAAAATGTGGTTTGTTCACATGATGGAATATTATGCAGCTGTAAGAAGAAATGAAGTAGTAAAGCATATGACAACATGGATAAACCTGGAGAACATTATTTTGAGCAAAGCAAGGCAGACACAAAAGGACAAATACTGTATGACTGTGTTACTATGAATGAAATATATTGTGCAACATATTGTTTGATTAAAAAAAATTTTATATGCATCCAGTACATTTAATTAAGAAATGTATATATTTATTCATCTGTGTTTACTTTTTAGTTTTTAATTGTTTATATTTTCAATTATTAAATGTACAAAATAAAGTTGAAAAAAACAACAACATTTCTGCATTTAGTTTACAGGGTATTAAAAATATTAACAGTGCACCAGACTCATGATTTCACAGACTTGACTGTATAGTATAAGTAAAGGTGAGTCAATTTTGAGGGAAACATGTAAATGACAGAATAGGAGGTTTTTGGATAGGGTCTACAGTGTACATGCTGTTATATAATTTAATCTGTGACATTACCTTGAGAAAGTGTTGTTATCCCAATTTACAGGTGAAGAAACTGAGGCTCAGTGTAGTGAAAAGAGTTTCCCACCATTACACAACGAGAAAAGGGCAGAAAGAGCATTTGAATCTGGGTCTTTCCAATTTTGGTCCTGCTGGTTGACCCTGTACTGTAGGCACTTTGCTGAGCTGTTTGGGGGATTAAGTTCTCACGTTCCTCACTGCATGCTAATGGCTTGTACTTCAGTTGAGGTCATGAGACCAGGAGGCAAAGGATTTCATGTTAAATAAGCATACATCATGGGACCTGCTCTACCATGAGAATTTTCATCGGAGTCTCACCTCCCAAGAATCTCTTATTATTTTACAAGTTATATTCTCTGCGATAATTATCAACAGAAATTCTATGAGTTAAGAATTAGGGTCTCCATTTAAAGAAGAAGAAACTGAGGCTCCTAAGTCCTGAAGGGATATGGACAATATCATCTCCGTCATGCAAACATTTTACGCCTTTTGGTTACTCTACTAATCAAGACTCACATTCCAGGGAGAGGACATCTAAGTGGCCTATCTCGATATTTTTCCTTCTCTTATTTGGGGGTGAGGTATATTCCTGCTAAGGAAATATTGGAGTACTGTTACTGAATGGTTTTTGGGTGGTGAAAACAAAAAATATCCATTGGATACAGGATGGAAAATGACACCTCAGACAATTCACTATTTAGCTCTCATTTCTCTCTCTCTTTTCCTTTCTTGTTTCATACCTCACTATTTCCTTTCATCTTTCCTTCTTTCACTCTCTATCTCTATCTTTTTAACAAATAAGCATCAAATGTCTGGTCCATGCCAGTGCCGGGTTCATACAGAGATGAGCAATAAGTTAATGTCGAAATTGTCATTCAACTCATAGTTTAGAAGGGGAGACAGACAATTTACAAGTAATCAAACAAATGAACACTATAATTTATGATAGTTATAGATGATATTTAAAAAAGAAAACATCAAGTAGAGGTAGGAGTAGGATACTTTAGCTAGGAGGTGATATTTGTGCTCTTTGAAAGGAGTATCAGTGGAGTTTTGGAGAGAGGGAAAATGGATTCCAAAGGCTCTGAATTGAGAATGAGCTGAATCTAGGGTACTAGATGAAGATTTCATGTACAATTGCCCAGGAAACAGGTCAATTTCTGGACAGAGGAAAATGAAGTTTCATTTGGTCCAAAGGAAACCAAACTGGGACCTGCTCATCATAGTCTCACCTCCCAATATTCTCTTCCACTAGTGCCTCTATTGGAGTATGATTACTGTAGAGTCATGACTTTGGGACAAGTGATGACTTCTCTTGTTTCTCTCCATAGCTGCTGGCTGAATACAGAGACAGGATTCATCTGGAGTTTCCTGGGGCCTGTCTGCACAGTCATAATGGTGAGCAAATTGTTTGGTGAAGTGTGTTCTGGAGGAGGACCAAGGAAGGGGATTAGGAAGTGTCAGAGCAGGGTGCACAGAAGTTCTCCATTCTGTTCTTGATTCTTGAGATTTCCAAATTAGAGTGTAATATATTTAACTTCTGACTTCTTCAGGCCCAAATGCAAATGCTCCTGGGAGGGACACAATCTTATCTCATTCTTTCTTTCTTTTTATTTTTTAAACAGTTTATTGAAATATATCATTCATACATGAACGTTCATAAACTATACGTGTTCAGTAAACATCGTGATCTTACAAAACAAACATGCATAACATCACACAGGGCTCCCACACCTCACCCCCCAACAAACACCCTGCATTGTTGTGAAACATTTGTTATCAAATCACGAAAAAGCATCCTCAAAGTATTACTATTAACTATAGTCTGTATCTATCTCCCCTATACATTTTTTAAGGATTTATTTATTTATTTATTTACTTTTATCCATTTTTACCCCCCCCATTTTTGTTGTTTCTGTGTCCATTTGCTGGGCAACTCTCTGTGTCTGTTTCTTGCCCTCTCTTCTCATCCTTCTCCTCCTGTCTCCACTGGGATTCGATCCTCAGAACCTCCGATGTGAGAGAGAGGCATCCTACCACCTGCGCCACCTTAGTTCCTGGTTTTTCAGTGCATTTTGTCTTGGTTCTCCCTTATGTCACTCTCCTGTTATGTCATCATCCTGCTGCATGGCTTACGGGAACTGGCGGCTCACCCACGGACGGGACCTGGCAGCTCATCTGCTCGCGGGCCTGGTGGCTCACCCACACACTGGGCCTGACGGCTCACCCACTCGTGGGGCCTGGTGGTGCACCCGCTCGCGGGTCCTGGTGGTACACTCGCACACGGGGCCTGATGGCCCATACGCCTTCCATATTTTCCTTTTTTTTCTTTTTTACCGGGAGGTCCCAGGGATCGAACCCAGGTCCCTCCATATGGGAGACGGACACAAACCACCTGAGCCACATCCATCTATATCCCCTACTATATCTCTGAAGGTTGACCAAAGATACCCAAAGTTACAGTCTTTTCCCATACAGGATGATCATATAATAAATCAGGCTTAGTTTATCACCTGCATTCTAAAAACCAGACCTAGGGAGAAAAACTAGGTCTGGGGACACATGCATGGTTTCTAATGTAGCTAATGTTTAGCCTTCCCTGATTATCACAAAATCAGGACAGTGAGAATATTTGCATTCATTCTTTCTTCAATAAGATTGGATCTGTCAGTCTCTTCTAAATACAGATGTTGAATGAGAGAAAAGGTAGGAGGAAATTAAGAGCATTTTGGAGGGGATGTGAGTGAGAGGGGGAAATGGTGAGAGGGAGAAAATGGGAAGCCTGGAAATAATAAACACCATCTTCTTGCCTCCAATAGAGACACTAAAGTCCTGCCAGGTGTTCATTTCCTGACTTTCACTCATGGTTGCTTATGTCCTTGTGTCATTTGTCATTTTCAGTTGTGAGCTCACATTTGACTGACTTATGTGTTGGGGATGCTGAAAGTATATTCTTCCAGAGAGGGTTTGCTCTTTTATCAGTTTTCTTGAAGGCATTACCAATCTGAAACAATTTTAAATGAATTTCCCATCTCAGGGCTTCCCCGATTATGAAGGCAGTATATAAGTAGAACTCCCAACTCATGGGCAGTCAGAGCTGTGCTTTTCCCCTGCCCTCCCCTCCACTCCCCTCTCGTCCCCTTTTCCCCTCCCCTCTCTTCCCCTCCCTTCCCCTCCCATCCCCTCTCCTCTCTTCTTTTTCTTCCTTTTCTCCTCTCTTCCCTTCTCTTCCCTTGCTTTCCCTTCCCTTCCCTTCCTCCTGTCCTTGCTTAACCTCTCCTGACCCTCCTTCCCTCCCCTCCTCTCTCCCTCCCCTCTCCTCCTTTGTCCAATCTGCTCTTTTCTTCTCTTTTCACCCTTCTTCTCTTTTCTACTTTCCCCCATTTGCTTTCCCTCCTCTCTGCTCCACTCCTTTTTTTCTCCTCTTTATTCTTCATGTAGATTGAAAGCCTAGACAGAGAAGTTACCTTTTCTCTCTTTTTACAGCATTTTGTTTTCTAGCTTACACTCTCACTGAGGGTATGGTCCTACTTTTATTTGGTAGTCTCCCCACCTTATGTGTAATCAAGGGCTTGTCTTTTGTTTCCATGATTGACCATTAAATCCCTGAACTCTAGACTTCTGCTTTCAGAAACTACCTCTGGTCCACTACAGGGTCAGTTTCAGCTCATGACTCCGGTTTCATGATTACTCATTTGTGGCCTTTGCGGATTTCCTTTACTTTCTTCCAAGCTCAGCTATAAATTTAAGAGGATGTCTGTTGGATTTCAACAAGCACTTTTTGTGTTTTGCAGTAAGAGAGATTTTCAGAGTGATCTTCCCGAAACCCAAAGCTGACCTTCATATCTTCAGCTTGAAAACCTTCCGTGGTCTCTCCAGTGCCCTCAGGGTGGAGCCCACCTCCCTTAGCCCAGTGTTCAAGGTCTTTCACTACCTGGTCCTACCAACTTCCCAGCTTCCCACTTCTGCTCTTTTCCTCACACCCAGTGCTCTGGTTGTTCTAATGGGCTTGCTTCTCCTGAAAAACACCAAGTTCTCCCCTCAAGGCTCCCCTCACAAAGGTGGGGGTGGGGTGGTGGGGCTCACACAATGTGTGTGAAACACTTAACATAATGTTTGGCTAAATAGTTAAGCCATTGTGTTGTGATAATGGTAATAATAATATTTTTATCCTTTCCATCTCCAAATCTTCAAGGATATGTGAATGCCCTAAAGTTTTATGAATTTGGGAAAAATAATTGCATTACCCAGGGCAGTGCTTCTTCACCAGGAGATTCTTCCCCGCCCTTCCTAGGGCTAATTGGAAATATCTGAAGACATATTTGGTTGTCACAACTGGAGAGGGGTGTGGATTTGCTTCCATTCATGTTCATAGTCTTTGTCCTAAACTCTGGTCTTGATGCTAACTTCCCGGAGGTGTCCCTTCTGCTTGACTTTGCAGATCAACTCCATCCTTCTCACTTGGACGTTGCTGATTCTGAGGCAGAAACTTTCCAGTGTCAATGCCGAAGTCTCGACACTCAAAGACACCAGGTGCAAACTCTCTTTCTTTTCCTCCCTCTTCCAGTCTTCCTTCTTTATTTCCACAAATGTTTACTGAATGCCAGGTTATGTGTCTAAAACAGAGGGTGATGATGACTGCTTAAAATAGCATTGTTTCTAGAACTGGAACCAGTGGGGCTCAAACCTTAGCACTACCACTTCCTTGCTGTGTGACTTTAAGCAAGTTACATAATCTCTCTAATGCTCAGTTTTCTCATCTATAGAATGGGAATATTCATATTGCCCACTTAATGAGGCTTATGAATCCTGTAGCTCAGTGCCTAGGAACAATGAGTGCTACATACATTATAGTTATCAATATTATTTTCCAGTTTTTCTCCTGTGCATATTCAGAGGTGCATATTTACAAAAACCAGAATTATATTTTCATAACTGTTTTTCTCTTTATAGATGCTATGTCACGAATATGTTCCCACTTGATTAGAAATTTTTCTACAGTATCATTTTTTGACATGTCATTTCAGTATAAAGATGAAGCATTACTTATTTTAATTGCCAATTATTCATGAATATTTAAGTTGTTTCTGTGTTTTTTTTTCTGTTATAAACAATAGTCCATGGGTTAACTTAGGGCTCACTTTTCTTGCATCATTGTGGTTTTATTTACATTTTCCTGGTGACTAATAAGTTGAGCACCTTCACATGTGCTTATTGGCCCTTTGTATATCTTCTTTGGAGAAATATCTATTCAAGTTCTTTGCCTACTTTTATATTTTTGCCTTTTTGTTATTGACCAAAAAATACCTGTGGGATTTGGTTTCCTGCATTTGTCCTTTGGAGCCTCCACCTTGAGTTCATCCCCCACAGGTGAGGACTCATGTGGTGGCCGTCTAAGATGATTCCTGGGTTTTCCACCAGGAAAACACCTGCATCCCAGAACCTTAACCTTTGCAAACCTCCTTCCCCAGGCTACTGACGTTCAAGGCCTTTGCCCAGGTCTTCATCTTGGGCTGCTCCTGGGT
>JAQZBX010100946.1:0-11309 GCA_029593785.1 Cabassous unicinctus | reverse complement strand
GCCTGCCCTCACAAGGAGGCACCGGGAAGCGAACCCGGGGCCTCTCATATGGTAAACGGGTGCTCTATCCATTGCGCCACACCCGCTTCCTGCCGTGAGGTTGCTGCATCAGCCCACCGCACCGCTCAGGCCGGCGTGCCCTCACAAGGAGGCCTCGGGACCCGAACCCGGGCCTCCCATATGGTAAACGGGGGCTCTAGCCATTGAGCCACACCAGCTTCCCTGCTTTCTTTTTTTTAAAAAAATTTCACTCTCTTACAAAGGACTCCAGTAAGAGGATTAAGACCCACCCTGAATGAGGTGGGTCACATCTTAAGATCCTACTCACCAAAAGAGCCTACTTACAATGGGTCCACAACCACAGGAATGGATTAACTGTAAAACATACTTTTCTAGGGTCCATATAGCTTCAAACTTGCCCAATGTTGCTCAGAGCTAGTATGCTGAGAATTGCACCTGATTTTTCTAATGTAACATTTTTTACCACTGTAATGTGCTTTTCTTGCTAGCAGCAATTATTTCTTCCACAAATAACTGCAAGTAAGCTATATGAGCATGAAGATAACTTGTGACAAGGAAGATTGTGCTCAAAGAGAATGAAAATATGCATGCTGATATAGGCAAGGGTGAGATAATCAGCAGGCAGGGAAAGGATACAAACCAGACATGTTTTCAATAAAATAGGATCTTATCCTTTTAATTATTTTTCCCTTTATCAAAAAAAATCAAAATAAAAAGCATTAATATAGAGAGAACTAGGCAGAATGAGAAGAGCAGAAAATACTCCAGATACTCACTCAAGCACTGTCCTTAAAGAGAAAAGATGGAACAGAGTAGTTAGACTAGAAGGCAAAGGTCAAATACCCATTTTCCTTCATTCCTGCTCTCCTGAGCTAACTACCCAAATAGGAGTGATCCTGTACTCTGAAAGATAGCCATGTAGATAGACATCAGTGTTCTGTGATTCTTTTCTCCATTTCTATTCTTTTCCTAAAGGATTAGAAAAATATATAAGGGTACTAACACGTTTCTGATTGCTATTGAATGGGAACACATATGTAGATGAAAGTATTCCTTCTGGACTGCCAATCACATATGTCGGTAAGAATGAGGAGAGTAAATATGACTTGTAAATATGACTAACAATGACCCTTACCATCACTTCATATATGTCATGGAGGGTTCTAGTTGGACTGGCAACCAACTGCTATAATAACTGAATTGTGCCAAAACAATTTTGGATTTTGTACCAAGACCTTCCCGATACCCAGGAATATTGTAGAGGTGGAATGGCTTCTGACCAGGGCTGGGACTCATTCTCTTTGTTTCAGTCTCCCTAATGTGGTTGCTAACCAGAAAGGAGTCAAGTGCGTTTTAGAAGCCCTGAATCTCCTACAAGGAAAAGAGCAGAACTAAGATTTAATGATAAACCAAAACACTGAGAATCACTGCGTGGTTCTTTGCAGCCCATTTTAGGTAGTAAGAACTTTGATTCAAGCACAGGCTTAACTCTTTCTTTCCTGATCTTTAATTCTGAGATTCTCTATGTTTAGTGAATAAAGAACTATATAAAAAAATTACAGTATTGGTTTGACTTTTTCTTTATTCAAGGCTGAAATAGAAAATTGTGTTCAATTACTTAGGCTTTAGAATAGAATTACTGATAGCTCCTAAAACAGTTTGGTACCTTAAACAGTGGTTCCAAAGAAGTCCCCAGGCTTCTTTTAAGTTGAGCACAGAGGGAGGTAGAGAATATACATTTTAGAATGTCAGATAGTCAACTCCCTGTTTTAGTTTTTCTTTCTTGGGCAGAGTAGAGACTTAGCTGTTAAACTGTGTGGAGGGAGAAGGGGAAGGTATTTGTCTTATTCTATTAAAGTACCCAAGAAATAAAGTAGGATAGCCTCAAGTGAAGCTTAAATCAGTCAAGTGGGTAGCATATTATTCCTGTTATTAAATATTTCTACAAATGGACATTCTAAATCTTTAGTAGACTGTTACATTGTTTAATAATCACGAAGTCCAAACATTTAAAACTTTATTAAACCTAAATCTGTAGGTTTAGGTTTAATCCAAATATATTCTACTCTTTGTGTAAAATTTATGTAATCTAAGCATCTTCTAAAAAAATAAAAAATAAAACAAAATAAATATTCTACTCTGGTAACTATAATATGCAAACATTTCAAAATAATTTAAAACATTTTTCACATATTTGAATATAGTTATTAAATTCCTTATGGTTAAAAATCTCTGAATCTGATGTTATCTCTAAATATAGTTTTTAATACTAACATTTTATAGGAGTTACATTCCCCTTGGCTTATATGTAAGCCTTGAAAAATAGGTAGCTATATCCTCTGAAAGGAGAATCTATTACATTCCCATTTTAAAAGTCAGTGATCAAAATAAATAAATAACAAAACAAAAAAGTCAGTGATCAACTTTGAGTCTGTTAACATTTTCCAATCTCAAGATTTAGTTCCAATTAGTGATAAAAGCACTTTATCTATAATGATATGCATTATTATAATTTGTATTAATATATTTTATGTAATATAGTAAAATAATTTTATTACTATTATAGATTAATAATTTATAAATGGCTATTATTTAAGTCTTACTTGAAAGGTAAAGGAAAATCACTTTCAAGTTTTGAGATACTTTTTTGGTTTAATCCTTTATGAACTGAATTTCAATTCTTTATAAAAACCTAAAAACCCATATTATACATTTATATAAGATGGGAATAGCCCTGTTAATTTTTACACTATTTATTCTTCTGTTAAAAATATATAGTAATTGGAATCAGTGGTACTGCTAGGCTAGTATCCTAGGACTTAGAAGTGTCAAACCAAGATTCATGACTAGTTATGATTATAACAAAGAAGAGTTAAGTCCCTGACTTTAATGGGGGGTGTGGGGGGGAATTACACTTTTTTCTTTCTAGCTAGAATTTCATAAAACTTGTGAAAAAATGGAAAGGAGAATAATAACAGCAAGGAGCAGACAAGTTAGATGACAACTGCTATAAGAAAACATAAAAAGCACCCTTCAAGTTCTGGCCCATATAAACATTACAGCAATCCTTGTTATCTTCCTAGAAAGCTGCTCCAATGATGTAATTTTCAATAAAACCATGAAGACAGATCATTTCCTGAAATGTTTTTGAAATCAAATACAATTTTATTTTGCTGCAAGGTTATTTGTAGACATACTTAATTTTTATGGGGGGGTTTGCTGCTAATCTGAAATTCTGTACATTGCTATTGGTTAAGTATTCTGTAAGGCAGGATAGCATAATAGTAAAGAATATGGGCTATGGATTAAGACAGACTTGGGTTCAAACATGACTGATACATACCAGCTCTGTAATGTTAAGCAGCGTATTTATCTGCTCTTTGCCTCATTTTCCTTATCTGTAGAACGGGGGTAATAAGTATCAACCTCATAGGTTTTGATTTAAGGCTTAAAGGAAATAATCCAAGAAATGTTAAAGCATAGTAACTGGCTTACAAGACTAACCAACAAATGTTAGCTATTTTTATTGCTAAATAAGTAAACCAGCTAAAGTAGAAAATGTTCCTTATCCACTAATTTTAAAGCTTCCATCTGGTTTGGTTAGCAAGCAAGATTCCTTAACAAGAAAGTTATAGAGAAGGTCTTGTTAACATTTTGGCAAATATTGGTAGAGTTCAATAAATGATGTCGGGAAAACTTATTCATTTGGAAACAGTAAAATTAGACCTCTACCTCATACCATATGTGGGGGAAAAAAATCCTGCCATATAAAATAAAGGCTTAAATACTTAAAGCATTTTTAAAATCATACAAAAATACTAGAAGAAAATATAAGCAACTATTTATATAATCTTGGAGGCGAAAACTTTCTAAGCATGACATCAAAGGCAGAAACCAAAAAGGAAAAGACCAATAGATTTTACAACTAAAATAAAATGTAAGGTGGCAAAAACTCACTGTAAGCAGCAAAATAGGAAAACATCCTTGCAACATATCTTCTCTTCAAAATAAAGGGTTAATTTTCTCAATATATAAGGAATTTCAAAAATTAGTAAGAAAAATGCCAACACTCAACAGAAATATAGAAGAGACAAGTGTGAATAATTTACTAAAGAGATAAAATTTGTCATTAAGTATATTTAAAAATGCTCCACCTCAACATTAATAATGCAAATTAAGAAGAGATACCTTTCTTTCACCAATCTGATTGGTTTTTACTAAAAATACTACTACTCATCATTGTTGCACTGGAGCACTCATGCAAGGTTTAGTAGGAATACAAACTGTTTCAACCTTCTGAGAGAGTTTAAATATAGGTTGAAAAATTTTGAACCATGAACTCCACTTCCGATAATTAATCCCAAGAGACTAACTGGACAAGCACAAAGGTTGGTGATTAAGGATGTTTAAGGATGCAATTTTTTTTTTTTAACGATAAAAATTAAATAATTTAATTAAAAAAAAAAATGAGGTCAGGCAGCAAAATAATCATTGTGATTCAAACAACTTTCCAGTACTTTGTATGCAATGATATCTTTAACTGCAAAAATAACTTAGATGTCCACCAACGAGGACTGGTTAAATGAATACATCCATATAGCAAAATACGACGAGGATATCAAAAAGGATGATATGGACCTCTATCTCTTAGCACAGAACTATGCCCATGATATATTAAATTTTAAAAGGAGAAATGCCATGTATGTAATAAATATCTTATTTAAATATAACTGGAACATGGGGGTAATAATAGTACCTTTCTCATAGGACTGTTGTGAGAAGTAATGAATTTATCCACATAAAATGTTTAGGAGGGTGCCTAACACATAATCAATACTTAAGAAATGTTTGTTGTATAACACCAGGTTACCACATCTCTGTGTATGTATATGTGCATAGGAAAAACCGTTTTGAAGGATATAAACCAAAATGCTAACTGATTATTTCTGAGTGGTGGTGTTAATTTTTCTCCATAGTCTTATGAAAACATTTTTGTGAGGTATTTCATATTTTTTTATAAGAAAAAATAGTCATTTAAAAATTAAATTTAGAAGACTTTTTTGTTCATGTTAGCTACTTCACCACATACTGCATTCCTGTTCCTCTCTGTGGTTCCAGGAGTGATCTGTGGTCAAAGATCCTTTTTACAGGTTTAAAGTTCCCTTGACACTCACCTTACAACTGATGATTTTTCCTATCATATGGGAAACAAATGGGATTAATTCATGTGACTTTTCTGCCTTGTTCTGTGTATGAAGTTCCATACTAACCTTTTTCAGAAAGACAAACTGTTGCAAGGTTCCTATGAAAAGCCCTTGTCTAAAAATTGTGTTACCTTGCTGATTAATGCTGCTACCAATTTCAGATGGACTTGTTTCTGCCTCCCTCTTTATCATAAAAGATCCCAAATGAGACCTGGATTAAAGAAGACATAATTTGACAGTGAGGAGAAAAGATGGACAGAAAAGAGATTCAAAACCCTAACAGATTCTGTGTTATTGATATCTGGAGTTCATGTTTCTGGGAGTTTGCTAGAGTTATGGGGGACTGCATTGAAAATTTAGATTGTCACAGATGACATGATCATATATGTAGAAAATCATAAGGAGGTGTCTGAAAAACTACTAGAATAAACGAGTTTAGCAAGGTTGCAGAATATAAGATCAATGTATAAAAATTAACTGTATTTTTATACACTTCATATGAACAATCTGAAGTGAAATTAAGAAACACTTCCATTTATAATCGCATCAAAATGAATTAAATACTTGGGAATAAATTTAACAGAAGTGCAAAACTTATATTCTGACAACTAATACCATTGACAGAAGTTAAAGAAGACCTAAATAAATGAAAATCATCCCACATTCATGGATCAGAAGACTTAGTATTATTAAGATGGCAATACTCAACAAATTGATATACAGATTCAATGCAATCCTTATCAGAATCCCAGATGGCTTCTTTGTAGAAATTGACAAACTGATTCTAAATTTCATATGGAACTGCAAGTGATCCAGAATAGTCAAAACAATCTTGAAAAATAAAAAGTAGGAGCACACACACATCTTGATATCAAACCTTACTAAAAAGCAATGGTAATCATGACTGCAGTACTGCCATAAGGATAAACACATAGATCAATGGATTTGAGAATCCGAAAACAAAACCATGTGTTTTTAAGCAACCGATTCTTGACAAAAGATGCCGAGATCATTCAATAGGGAAAGAATAGTCTCTTCAACAAATGGTGCTGTGACAACTGTTTAGCCACATGCAAAAGAATGAAGCTGGACCCTTATCTCACATCGTATACAAAAATTACCTCTGGATACATGAAAGACTTAAATATAAGAGCTTTTAATAAAACCGTTAGAAGAAAAAATAAGGGTAAATCTAGGGTTTGGCAATGAATGCTTATATATAACAACAAAAGCACAAGTAACAAAAGAAAAATTATATAAAACATCGAAATTAAAAACTTTTGTGCTTCAAAGGATACCATCGAAAAAGTGAAAAGACAACCCATAGAATGGGAGCATATTTTTGTAAATCATACATATAAGGGACTTGTATCCAGAATGTATAAAGAACTCTTACAACTCAATAATAAAGACAATTCAATTAAAAAATGGGAAAGGATGTGAAGAGACGTCTTCAAAGAAGATAAACAAAAAATGGCCAATAAGCACATGAAAAGATGTTTGATATCATTAATTATCAGGAAAATGCAAATCAAAACCATACATGAGATACCACTTCACACCTACCAGAATGGCTAGAATCAAAATGTCTAATAAGCATAAATATTGGCAAGGATGTGGAGAAACTGGAACCCTTATACACTGCTGGTGGGAATGTAAAATGGTTGTAACGGCATAGAAGATTTTATATTTGGTGCCTCATCATTTTGTGAAGTTGTAAGTTACCCTTTTGAGTGACCACCCCAGCTAGCCCTGTCCCCAGCATAACCACAACTATTAAGGCATTTACCTCCACATGGTTTGGATGATAAGAGCTGCCCTCGATTTCTCCAAATGGCCCTTGTGGCTTCTGCTTTTCATGAATAGTTTAAAACTCCCAATCCTCAGTATCCACAGAAAGGTCTTACTCTCCCCTCTGGCAAGAGCCCGGGACCCACATGTGCTTGTCTTTCCCCCCTCCCCCAGGGATCCTCACAGTAGTTTAGGTTAGGTAAGCCCCAGGCCCCTCTGCAGCCCTCATTCTTTCCTCTTCCCCTCGAGGGTCTCTGATCTAACAAAGCTGTCATCTCATGCATTCTTGGCTGGCTGGCTATCTGTGTTCTCAGCACCCAAAGAACTTCCACATAACATCTAAAACAATGGTGCAACCGCTTTGGAAAACAGCCTGGCAGTTCTTCAAATGTTTAAACACAGAGTTCCCATATGACCCAGCAATTCCACTCCTAAGTACAGCCCAAGAGAAATGAAAACATGTCCATACAAAAATGTGTACACAAATGCTTATAGCACTATTATTCACAACTGTCAAAAGATGGAAGCAATCCAAGTGTCCATCAACTGATATATGGATAAATAAAATATGGCATATATCCACAGAATGGAATATTATTTGGTTATAAAAAAAAATGAAGTACTGATGCATGCAACAGTACAGGTGAACCTTGAAAACAGTATATTGAGTGAAAGAAGCTAGTCACAAAAGTTGACATATGAAATGATTCCATTCTTATGAAATGCTTAGAAAAGGGAAATCTATAGAGACAAAAAGTAGCTTAGTGGTTGCTTAGGGCTGGGAAAAATAGGGACAGAGGGGTGTGTTAGCTAACATGTACGAGGTTTCCTTTTTGAGGTGATGAAAATGTTCTAAAATTGACTGTAGTGAGGGTATACACATCAGTGAATATACTAGTAACTATTTATATGGGTTAATTTTATGGTATGTGAATTTTATCTCATTTTTTAAAAAGTATAGATTGCTTCCTATCTTCTCTTTTTTTGTGATAATCAGGAGACTTCTCTCTTCTGGGGGCAGGATACAATAGGCAAGGACAGAATTTTGAAAGCTCTTTTCTTTTATTTGCACCGTCCAATGTGCCTCCTCTCACTCCATCTCCTTTTGCTACAGGAAATCCCAGGAAAGAGGAATGTAGTTTGGAATTCTATACTCACCCTCAGTCCCAGTTTTTTTTTTTTTTTTTTTTTTTTTAGTGATGTCCAGGAAATTAAAAATATCTACTGAAGTAACCAGAATGCAGGTGGTACACAGAAGTGAGCCTAAAGATCACAGAATGGAGATAAATTGTCATAAAGAAAAGAAAATTTAGGAGGCTTCAGTAAGAGCACTGGAGTAAGGAATTAGACTTCCATTACTAAAGAAGCCCTGTAGGTGGTAATGGAATCAGGGTTACCTGCACAAGATTCCATTTTCATTTTTCAGGTTTAAGCTATCTTATAATCCTTCTTCTTCTCTACCTCAATTTCCGAGATGTCCGCAACCGTAAAACTTTATACTCTGCCCATATTCTGCCAGCTCAGTAAAGAGGTTTGTCTCAAGGCACCCTCTTGAGCCTCTTGAGATGCTCTTCTGTGAGTAGCCATCTATTTATTATAGTGCAGGGACTTTGACTAAATTGATATTTTTTTTTTTTTGTCTTCAGGACCAAACTGGTCCCGGGACCTCTGAGCCTGCCTATCAGAAAAGTCAAAGTTGTGAAATCCTTTGACACTATGATAGGAAATTAAAGAGAAAAAAAGATGCCAGTAAATGTTTCATGGATTTTAGAGAGCTATAATTAAGTGGCAAGATAATGCTTATTTTATTGATAAGCGCACAGACCAGGAAAGCAGAAAGTTTTCTTTTGTCAATAGTAGTAAAATGGCAGAAAAGTATAACTTTAAAGGTTGTTATAGGAAAATGTGTAGTGAGCCAAAAAAGACATCCTTTCTTAGGTTGTTTTAAAGGATATAAAATAAGATGGTCATAAGCAAACATCCAAATCTTTCCAAGATTCCTATGAAAAAGTTACTGAAGACTTTCTGAATTCCATGATCGGGATATGAAAATGAAAAGAAGGTTTCACATCTACTGATTTGTTACAATGAAATAAGGCAAATTCTTGTGATTTTTTTCACTAAGACATATATACGGTGAACACAAATTTATGTAGTTGACTATTAGGCTGTTTACTTATTTGATAATATGTAGTTATTAGAAAAGTTTATGCTATAAAAATTAATGATAAATTAATTTATAATATATGGATAACACCACCTAGTCTCAGGGTTGCTCTGAAGATTAAAAGATAATTTATATATAGTGGCTGGAACAATATCTGATACATAAAAACTTAATAAATGTTAGTTCTCTTTTGTTAAATAGTATTTATGATAAAAGTTGATTTTCTAGCTTCTGGTCAGGAATATAACCCCTTTATATACCATTTTTTTCATAAGAAAATAACATTTGATATATTTTGATTTATGTTTTTTACACCAGGGCTATTTTTGGGTTAAAAAATTCAGAGTAATTTAAAATTTTCATAAATTTAAATAAAACAAAAAATAAGGTTAGAAGACATGTTTGAAACTTAACAGTGACTTTATTACCTTTATATCCTTTATCTTCTGCTTTTCAAAATTGTCAATAGTTTCCTCTAGATGACGAGTTGTTCGGGTAGCATCCATTGTAGCTCTCTGTAACTCAGTTTCTGCCTATAGAGTATTCCCCAAACAAAGATAAAAAAATAAAATCAGAATCCATTTAATTGAGTCGATTAATAAAAGCTACCACTGGAGTATTGGCTTTTTGGCATAAGACTGTAGGTGTTTAATACTATATTTTAACACATATAACAAAATTACCTATATGATAATAAGCACAGGCAGAATAAAGAACTTTATATCATATAATTCATGATATAAAAGCAAAAAAAAAACAAAAACAAAAACAAGTCTCCCATTTCTTTCTTTTAAATCATTTTTTTCCTATATTACCCTTGAATGATTTACTGTAAAACTATTTTCTATTCCTTCCACTTATTTCACTGCTTGGGCCATTTATCATACTATCCTTTTTCTTCCCATTTTTTCTCTTTCTTTAATCCATTTTACCCAGAAAAGAAGGGACTAATGACTTATTAGCAAATATTTTCAATTCCCTCAAACATTGTCTCAATCTGTAAAATACAATAATATTTCTCATAGGACAGATATATGGATTAAATAATTTTTGTAAAGAACAAGGAGGAAGTTTGTCAAATAGAAAGACCTATAGCTATGACAATTTCTACAACTTTACAAAAAAACTGATTTTTATGGTACTATTACAACACTGGTATACTGGGCTAGCAAGCAAATAACTGTATTGTTACCACCTCACTTACTTTTACTAGCTCTCTAAATTTATGAAATATTTCTAATTTTAAAATATAGTAATCAGGTAAAGTAGAATGTAAACAAACAAATCATTACACTGTTTCTATTCCCTTCCCTCCATGGCACCCTCGTCTGTTTGCTCACTGTTTTTGCACATTGTCTGCTCGTTGTTTTTGTTTGTTTGTTTGTTTTTTTGCTCGTTGTCTGTATTTTCTTTAGAAGGCACTGGGAACAGAACCTGGGACCTCCCATATGGGAGGCAGGTGCTCAACTGCTTGAGCCACATCTGCTCCCCACTTTTTCTATTTAATGAATGCTTATTACAAAAATATATTCACTATTAACTAATAAATTAAATGGCAATTCTAATGCTTTGCTTCACACTAATGAGAAGTACTCATAGTATCTAGAGCTACCTTGTACAATATAGTGTCCATTATTCACATGTACCTATTCAAATTTCAATTAATTCAAATTAAATAAATAAAACTGGTTCCTAGTTACTCTAGCTGCATTTTAAGAGCTTGACAGCTACACATAGGTAGGGTCTACAGTACTGTGAAGTACAGAACATTTCCATTCTAATCATTTGTTTGTCTTAAAAAAGCATCACTTCCTTTAGGATAATAGCTGCCCAAAAGAAAGCATTTAAAATTGTCTCTTAGCAAAGAGATTTTAAAAAACACATTTTAATTCTTTGATTAAATTCTTCCTAATAAAGTTTTATTTCCTACGCTAGTATTATATTTTATTTACTTAAAATTATCACATATCATCATTTAATAGTTAATACTGGAAAATTTGCATTTATCATCAAAGTTTTGTGTCATGTAATATTTTGACATTTAATCCTTTTTCTTTTTCAAGAAAATGTATAAAATTGAAACAAGTAAAAGGTACTTACTGTAAGGATCCATCTCTTTTTTTTTT
>JAQZBX010100945.1:0-11310 GCA_029593785.1 Cabassous unicinctus | reverse complement strand
CTCCAAATTAGCCTACCCAAAGTAACTTAGAGAAGAAAACTTTCTATTGTTCCCTGAGTGTCCTATCTGGGAAGCACATAACCTCCCCTCCCTTGAGAGACCTTGCAAAAACATCTCAACCTTGCAGCTGTGTCCCAAGTTATCAGAACCTTGAAGTTGTGCAGACACTAGCTAACCGCCAAGATCCGCTTCTGTACACACTGCTTGCTTGCAAACTGCGTCGGCGACCCCCTATAAAAAGGAGCCATTTTAGAACCTCGGGGCTGCAGTTCCCTCCTGCGTGAGGTGTGCTGCAGACGCCCGCGGGCTTAGCTCAATAAAAGTAACTAAAGTCTTAAAGTCTGAGTATGGTCGATCTCCTGGGTTAGAACAGCATCTGATTTAGGGTCTTCTTAATACTTAATCTGAAACCACCAAGTTTTATAACCCAACCACTCACACACACACCGTTTTAATTTGCCTCAGCTGTTATCACAGATGCCACACAATGGGCTGGCTTAAACAACGAGAACTAAATTGCTCACAGTTTTGAGGCTGGAAGTCCAAACTCTGAGGCATCAGCAAGATGACACTTTCTCCCCAAAGTCTGTAACATTCTCGGGTTGGCTGGGGAGATCCTTGGGTTTCCTTGGCTAGTATTCCTACTCCCACCATATAACAATATCCTCTTCTTTCTCTTCCGGATTCTTCTGACTTCCCATTTCCGACTCCTCCTCCCCACGGCTTTCCCTATGTCTTAATTTCTTCTGCTTGTAAAGGTCTCCAGGAACCTGGATTAAGGTCCACCCTCGTTCATTTGGGCTACACTTTAACAAAAATAACATCTTCAAGAGATCTTATTTACAGTAGGTTCAAACCCACAGGAGTGCGGATCAAGACCAAGAACATGTCTAAATCAGAGTTAATTAAATCGACCACACACACACTAAGGTAGAAGAATTCATGCATGATGCACAGAAAGATTCTTAGCACAAAATAGACAATATTATCACTTGTTCATATGCATATACAGTATTATTCACCCAAAAGCTGACTTTTAAAAATGAATTCGAATACAGTTTTAATATATTTTAGGGTGTTAACATATGAAAATATATTTTATGTTCTACATTTAGCTAAAAATTTATTGTCATATCTAGTGAAATTGGAGGGGAAAAAAGTTTTCATCAACATCCAAAGTCAAGGATTCAGGAAAAAGAAGTTTATTTGCGGGGAAAGGTTCTTTCCTATTTTCTAAAAGAGAACTTATAGGACAGTATCTATAGGAAGAAAGCTTAATTTGGAAAAATTATATTCTGGCTTTTTGTGCAAAATTTCACTAGCTACAAATATTCATATTGTATTTTTCTTCCTAAAATAAGCTGTGCTTAATTCAAGATACAATACCATCTAGTGGCCATTATTATCTTCCAGAAGATAAATTCGATGAATAATGGCTCTTTTTTGTTTTTCTATGTCCTTATACATGGCTTTGATTTCTCTTCATTATTTTACAATTCAAAATCCTAATGCATGGATTACCACTATAGCCCCATGATTTTTGTTTCTTTTCACAGGTTTGGTTCTCATTTCCTGTGGAGTATTTGGCCTCCAAATATGTTGCTACATGTCAACTCTGTATGCTGAAAGCAAGAAATATCTGAAGAAGCAAAATTGCTGCATTTGAGTTTTTCTGGGCTGGCTTTGCCTAGGGAAAAGAGGAGTTTTGTTAGTTTTGCATTCATTTGGAGAAATTTACAAGTTCTCAGGTCTGGGGAGGGTCATGTGCATACCAGGCATTCTTCACTCTTTTCAAAATGGAAATCTTAAGTGGAAAACATAACTACTAAAGAGGCAATTATAGTCTTGGTTGGCTTATGATGGGACATAAACACAACACTGATCAAAACAGAAAAGTGTACCCGCAAAGGTGGGAGGGTGGGCTCCATGCCAAAGGATTTGCCCAACCAAATCCAGCCCCTCAAAACCATTGGTTCTTTGGTAAAACAAATAACTCGTTCCTTCATATAGATCCTGTAGGCCCTTCATGCCTTCCTCATACTTACCACCTGATACAAATCTTTTTTCTCCCCTTGCCCTCACCCGACAGTCTCAGTAGAACATGGTATGAGGCTCCCATGCACCCATCCTGCACATTTTCTGTGCTCCTTCATTTGAGAAAACATCCAGCTCCCCTTTCCTTCCATAACCAACCTCAGCTCCCTGTTTTCTCTTTCTCCCCCTTGTATTTTATGTTTCCTGACTCGGATGGCTTGCTGCATCCATATTGGACACAAAACCTCTTCCTTTCACCCTAGGCCAGACAATTAGTTCTAATGCTTGAATGCCCTTTCCTTCATCCCAGTCCATATATTCCGTGCATATTTTTAAAATGTTTTCTATAGTCCAAGGTTTACAAAAAGTTGGCCTATGAGTGAAACATAACAACCTGTGTATTTTGATACTAACAATTATGCAATGTATTGGTCACCCATGAAAGGAAAATTGGCCTTTGTACACTTTGTATAATTCAATTACAGTACTTGACCAATGAAAAGAGGATAAATTATGTCAATGTCCTTTACAAAGTTGATCCTCCCCAGGATTTTTTGCTCTTAAAGCCAAAAGTTCACACTAACATTTACTTTTTTCCAAGCTTTCATGGGTCTGCTTCTAATTCACAGAAGGAATCACATTTCATTAATACAGATAAGTACACCACATTAAAGATACAATAGTCTGGATCATTGACTTTGTCATTTTGGAGATTTGCTAATAGATCTGAGGAAGGGCACAGGTGTCAAAAGCACTTAAGTACCTCTAATGTGGAGAAAAACAACCTTATGTTGAAGTGCTTGGTAGGTGTTTGTAATTACCTCCATAAAATTTAACTACCATTTAGAAGAGTGATATGCAAAAGAGTCACCCACTTGTCTTGTTAAAATGCCAACCCCCGTTCAGTAGGTCTTGAGGGGGCCTGGGATTCTTCATTTGTAAGAATTTTCAAGGTGGGAACTGCACTGAGTAGCAAGGGTAGAGACTGAGCACCAGTGGTTATTTGAAAGCAGGGCGATATATCTAGCAGGGGAAATGATTACTGCCACACACAGAAATCAAAGGCACCTTTTCCACAGTAACAACGTGGTTTAACTGTTCACCAAAGCACACATGACCCTGTGTTTCATCACTGGAAATTCCCCTCTCAGAATGGGAGTTTTTCGGGACAGGTACCTGCAAAATTGGGGTGAACAAGCAGATAAGGAAGGTAATGAATATGGTTGGGAGTAAAGACATGACAGATCCTCTTGCTGTGGTGAAAGACAGTCTAGCCTAGTAGTTTTGGGGGTCAGACTTCCTTGGACTTCAAATCCATGCTCCTCCCCTTGCTAGCTGCATGATCTTACACAAATTATTGCCCCTTCGAATCCTGTCTCCATCACAATTTCTCATCCACAAGATGGGGATAAGAATTCCTCAAAAAGTAGTTAAGAGGAGTAAAAGAGATAATGCAATAAAAGAATGTAATGCAGTAGTAAGACCATAATGAACCATAAGAAATACTAAAGAGTTATAATCTTTCATGCTCAGTGACAAAAACATATCAGATTGAGATGCAAAGGAAGGCCTCTAACCACCACAAATGCTAAGCAAATGACCTAGAAATGTATTAATGTGCTAAGAGGAAAAAAGCTCCAAATAGAGCTTCAAAAAAACCATGTTGGCTCAAATACAGGATTTGTATCTTGAATATTTAGGATTCCAACAAAAGGAATGGCAGGTGTGTAATTCAGGACATAATTAGGTGTTCAGTTTCTTACTTAAAATATGTCATCTTTATTGTCTAGAGCTTGTACCAAATGGTGGATGTGTTTTGCAATATTTAGAAAAGGAATTAGACAGAGAATAGAGGCTTACTGTAGTTCTCAAAGGAAAAAATGTAATTAGTACTGAAATTAAATTTTCTAAGTTAAAATATAGCCTTTAAAAGCTTTTTGATATTAAGTGGAAATTTATTATATTATCTCATTTAAAGTAAAAAAATAGGTTATGTCATGTATCTGATGACTAGAAAACTTTACATATTCAAATGGAATGTTTTAGCATTAAGGAGACACGGTGTAAGGGGTGGCACAAATTGTGCCAATTACTCTTAATTCAATTAACTGAAACTCACTCGGTCTTTGCCTTGACTTGATATTCTTTGCTTATTATTCTCTGGTGTTGCCTTATTCACACTCTCCTTTCACACAGCTTTCCCTTACACCGTGTTTCTGCCTGGCTCACACAGATGGAGCAGAAAGCGGAAAAAAAGACGACTTTAGTGCCAGAGAGACCTAGAACCCAGTGGAGTCTAGAGTCTGCCATTTGAGAGCTGTATGATTAGAAAAGGGTCTTTCTCTGAGTCTGGGTTATTGTGAGGATTTGAGATAACATTTGATAAGTATTTAAAACAGAGTTTGTACATAGAAGATAGGCAATAAATATAAGCTTTTATTATTATTTAAGGTTCAAGTCATATGCTGCCTATTCCAAGAGGTCTTCTTGGAAGCACTAGAGATGGAAGCAATTTTTACCTCCTCTAATATCAGAGGTGCATTTTATTTGCACCACTTTTATGGGCCTAAATAATTTTATATGTAGCATTTTAGTTATTTATGTGTATTTTTTCCTATATAAGACTTGAAATTTTTAAAGAACACATGTCTCTATATTTCTGATACACCAGGAGCTTACAAATAATAATTATAATAAGTGTTCAATGAATTTTTTTAATAGAGCAAAAATCATTTTCTGACAAAACTCATATGAATTTTTAAATTGGTTACTTCTAGTTTTCCCTGATTTCCCCAACTGTTCAATGCCCCTCCAAATTGAATTACATCAGACACCAAATGTTTCACAATATTTTCCCTTCAATATGATTTATTTAGCAATCATATGTAATAGGAAATACAGAGAATTGCAGCAGAATAAAAAACACAAGACTTGTAGATTGTCATATTAAAAATTAAATAAAAGAAGTACTAAGTTAACTGAAAAGGCATATGAAATTGCAAGATATATATGTTGGTTATCTGAGAACAAAAATGCAAAGCAGGACATTCAAGGTGCAGCAGCCTAATCTCAGCAATCCCTTTCTTCTGAATGGCCTCAACAGTGCTGTTTGCGGAAGGAATAAGTACAGGGAAACTCAACTCTGACTTCCTGCTATTTAGTAGCTGTCTTTCTCCACTTCTCCACTGTCCTAGAAGGGAGAGGGAGAGGGAGGAGGAGGGGGAGGGCGAGAGAAGGCAGGGGGGAGGGAGAGAGCAAGGGTGGGTGGGGTGGAGAAAGAGAGAGGATACACATAAAGAAGATACAAAGGGAAAAAGCTGGAGAAGGAGGGAAGGAGGAAGAGAAAACAGGAAAAGAAAACGTATATCAAGCAGCATGAGAGCTCTTTTTGAAGAAATGAAGCATCTCCACTCCCTCTGGAAGTTCAGTCACAGTGCTTTATAAATCACATAATGCGGAAAATTAGGTTAAATCCCAAGTACAGAAATTGATGATTCTTTACATTCCTTTATTTTTAGTAACAAAGTCTACAGATCTTAAAGTATTAGTAGGAACAAAGTAGAATGCTTCCTATGACATTTGAGAAGCAGTGTTTTGATTTATTTCTCCCTCAAGAGATTCTATAGCTTTACTGAGACAACTGGTTCAATTAGGAACAAGAGTAATTAGACTTCCCAGATAGTCTGACTTTATTTTAAATGCAGAATATTTTTCTGGCTAGTAAATAGCTAATTTAAAAAAACATTAAAAGCAGTAGCTATAGTTTCTCCATAAATAGTAATAAAGAGTCCATTTTTAAAGAACAGAAAGTCACTATGATGTTCACATCTATGCATTTCCCCCTAACACATCATTATAGATTAATCTTTACTGCTTACATTTAAAATATCAATTGCATTGTAATGTCTATGGTACAACTCAATTATTTAGCTGTGTTCTGTACAGGTTCAGGTGAAACTCAAACAAAGGATTTTATTCACACAACATTTTTAAGCACTTTATATACCACCTATGCACAAATATATCTTAAATTAGAATGATGCATATGAAATATGCATTTAGAATATGGCTTACACATTTAAAAGCGATCTAAATTGTGAGTTATATAATCCCACTACTTAGGCTTAGAAGTTTCTGACTGTATCCATTTCTGAAATATTGCTTAGCATTGTGGAACCCCAGGAAAGAAGCCGGAGCAACAGATAACTCATCAGGATGGGCATGCACTCCTTCACTGCATTCTTTAATTGAAGGCTACTCTTGGTTTTTCCAACCGATTCCTACCTTTCTCAAAGACTAAGTCACTTAAGCTCACAATCATTGAAGTGCTTGTATGTGAAAAGTCACAACACCTAATTGTGCTTGATCTTTCTTGTTAGCAAATAACAAAAACGATAGTTCTTCAGTTTGGCGTAAAAGAAAGGCCTTGCACATGCTCAGGCAAAACATGACAAGGAAGCAGGGACTTGGAGAAGCTGCAGTTTGTTTCTATGTAGTAAAATTTAAATGCCCTGTCAAATAATGTTATCTGTACAGAAAAGTGTGGGTTTCCATTTTTATGGGCATTTTCAAACACACACACACAGACACACACACACACAGACACTTCTTGTCTTTTATCCCTTGGCCTGTAATGTGCTTTACCAAGTTCTGTCAGCAGGCAAATTCCAATTTCGGTTCTAGTGTCCATCTCCAACAGCAGCTGAAGAATCTTGTTAACTTGGACTTTAGGTAAAGTATCACTTGCATTGTAGGTGATATGTTAGTGCTTTAAAACCAAGGTGACAGATGCAGGTTGGGCCATTGGTTTCACTGAAAGGTTTCACTGCTGTTTCCCAGCTCTAGAGTTTCAATGAGGTTTCCGTTAGGTCACAGAGCCAGTGTGATGATACCACATTGTTGCCATAGAACTTCAGCCAGAGTTTCTGAACAGTTCCACTTCTAATTTTGTTCCCATGTATTTAAAATGACAAAGAAAATCTAAATAGCCTATTCCTTATATTGCAAAAAAATTTTCCACAATTTTGTTTTGGTTTCCTTTTACTTCAGATCTTGATAATTTTGTAGTGATAGCACTCTGTGTAAAAGAGTATAAGAAAGTAAATTTGAAAATGCCTCATATTCTGCATATGTAAGCAATAAAAATTTTTAAACTGTCCAACTTTGTCTCAAAAATTTATCTGGCTTAATTGAAGAAAGCCAAATCATGGAGGGAAAATAATGGTAGAAGCACTGACTGAAAAATGTTAATGGCAACTCTGAGTGTATTTACTTGGCCTAAGTTACCAACTCAGAATGTATGTTCTTCTTATTAAATCCTTCTATAGGAGTCCGGGAAAATGGCCTGATCCAAATGCATGTTGAAAGAGGAGAATATAGCTTTGTGGAGTTGAGGATTTAGGATATTTTAGTGCTTATTATCCTGAAATAAAATCCAAATGAAAATGAAGATCATGATTTGATTATATATTCACAATTCAACTTTATATGTTGATTTCACATTCAACTTTATATGCTTTGTCAAAAATAAGGGATTTATCAGTATATAATAGATATTGGTTTTTTATCAGTTGCAATTCCTCTTCCTATTGTGTGTGTGTGAAGGTGTTTTAATTCCAGTAAGAATTTTGATGCTTTGGGTCAGAAATCACAAACTCAAATAGCTATAGAGTCCTGGCATTAGCCATGCCTAAAGATATTTAAAAATATTTTAAATCAATGTGGAAGTTAAACAAAACAGATCCATGGACTAAATTCAGCCCACAAAGTCCTCAGATTTTGACCTTCTCTTGGACGTCCATCCAACACTAAAGAACTGGCTGGCATTGGTAGGATTAGGGAGCGCGTCACTCCCAATGAGTAACAGGTCAATATTGGTTTGCTTTTGAAATGCCAGCAATCTCTGACATATCTTTCAATGAAGACAATGATAAATGATATGCCATCATATTTTAAATAATAAAGCAGCATGGGATTGTACATCCATTTCCTATCCCTTACACTTTAACAAAAATATGAAAGAAAAATGTAAGCAAAACAAAACACTTTTGTGGATTGAAATCTTTTAGAAATACTGGTGAAAATTATACAAGAGTTTGAAAAGTAGATTTAAAAGGTTTTTCTTTCTTTCCCTTTGTCTAGTGTTGCACATTGATTTGTGGGGGTCTCAACATAGCACAAGTTTAATTAGTCTTCATCAGTTTGGGGGAAAGACTTTTTTCCCCTTATCTCATAGTGGCACATTGAGAAGGAAGCAGGAAATGAGCTTTCAGAGATATGGGAGAGAAAATCTCCTCATCTTAATTTCCACTGCCTCCAACTTCTCCTTTGTAACTGCCCAGTCCTGGCCAGGCTGCCATGAAATTTCCACTTTGCATGATGGTGGCCAGCGAGAGTAAGCTCTCGGTCACAAAGAAGATATGGTGAATTGGCATACAGGGAGCCAACAGACAAAATCGACCCTGAGACATATTTGGTCTGGCCCACATGGTGTTTCAAAAAAATCTGAGCAAACATGAAAAATGAAGATTTTACATAAGAAAATCTCTTAATAAAAATATATGGAAATACTGGTCCCTCATTCTGCCAGAGTCAAAGAGTGGCTGGCTAGAGACTGCAGGTTGGGTGTGCCATGCTCTATGTTTCCAAGGCTGACCACTTCCTACTGATTCCCAGACACATGACTGAATCACAGCTGCATTTTCTCACCTCTCCTGAACTCCTGCTGTTCTTATACCTCACTCACTTCCCTCACTGAAGGGACCTGCCTGTTCCTTGAAGCCAAGTGCATTTTACCTACTACAGATCATGTTTCCTCGAAAACTACACTGAACACAGGGCTTTCTCAAACTGAGAAGAAATGTCAATGATTTAGTTTGTCCTACTGGGGAAAAAAAAAGTCAAACAGCCTGTGTGGTTTGTACATCACTATTTAGTTTGAGTAGGTCTCAAACTTTGCCAGCTTAGGGGTATTTTTATTTAAAAAAGGAAAATGAGACTTCATTAGCCACCAACTGAATTCCATCAAAACCCTTTTCTAATGAGATACCAGAATGTTACAGATAATATATATTTTTTTGCCTTAGACATTTTCATACATTGAACAGTCATTTCAGTCATTTTTACAAATGTACTGGTAACCTGTGTTTCCTACTATTTTTGGAAAATGGTCATAGATATTCCAGCTCCATGTCATAAATTCTTTGGAAATGCTGATCCTAAATTTTGAAGGTAAGTAATGCGCGTTGACCTGGAGACATTCTTTAGGAACGAATCTTGCTTAATTTTGTTTAATGCAATTTTCTATTGATATTTATTTGAAAACAAAATTCTTTGTTACTTAAAACATCTATAAATTACTTCACTCAATTAGTGTTCCCTAAAATTGATACTTTGGGGCTCTATCATATATCATCAGGACCCAAGGAGTCTTTTGAAAGGACCATCTACTCTAAAGGTAATAAAGTTATAACTTGAGGGAGATATAGAGAGGAATTGCTGTAGCTAGCATGAGGCAATGTATTATAGTAATTATATATAAAGATGGGTTTTAATCACCATTCTGTAGCTTGATTTCTGTCTGAGCTTCAGATGTAAAATAAGAATCACAATCACTAGCTCTAGAATTGTTGAAAAGACCAAGTGAAATAATATACATAAGATGTTTACCAGCGTGCCTGACACTTGGTAATCACTATTAATGAAACAATTATTATGAATAGAAGTCTTACAACCAATTCAAGAATACTGATGGAATTCTTTTAAAAGCTAGTCACATTTTTACTCTTTCATATCTAAAGCAACATCTGAGAGACTAATGATTGTATCTCAAAGGCTTGATATCGTACCCTCAGCATTTTTTCTTACCCACACCTCCACCTCAGTGAAAGGACTCATTAAAGCACTTGGGTTTATTTCTTACTTTTTTTAAGGATACACTAAGACATCGCTACTATAATTATACATTCTATCTTTCTAATTCCTTGCACCTCCTCTCTAGGCCCAAGACAGTGGTTCTTAAATTTAGTGGACAGAAATATCAAAGGACAGACTTATAAAAAATTCAGATTTCCAAGGCATCATTCCAGAATTAATAATATGGTAGATTGAAGGTAACCCCTAGAAGTTGAATTTTTAAGAAGAGAAGCACAAACACAAATGTCCATAGATTTTGGTACCCATTGATGTTTGTTTCTTAACATGTTCTCTCTTTGCTGTTATCACCCAGTGTACAACATTCATGTTTGCTACATGAAGTAGAAAAGGAAATCAGGATTAAACCTCCCCATGGACTACATAGGTCATTCTTTTTAAAGGACTAAAACGTCTCTGTAAGTATAATTTTTATTGATGAGCAAATAAGGAACACTTTGAAAAGGTAAATGTGAGAAAGTGAATGTTTCATTTTACCTGTTAAAGTTTTATCTCAGATGATAGAAGACAGATTTTTTAAAATAATACAGGAAGGCATTTAAATAAAGATAATTTTACCTCATGATATTCTACAAACCATTTTAGAAATTAGGTTTCTTGTCTAAAGAGTAAAATTACCTCTTATGTTTAAAATGACAGAAGCTTTTAAGGTGTTTCAAACCTACAGATGTGTATCAGTATGTTTTTCTTCAGCATTTACTAAGTCTTCTGATTTCTTACGAAGATCAGGTTCACCTAAAAAAACAAGCAAACAAACAAAAGAAACCAAGTAGGTCTTTGGAAAAACCTAATAAGGTCAGGAGACTGAAGCAATTTGCAAAATTTATAGAAGATTGGATTTTACAGTGGATTTTGTGGCTTATTTCTCCAAAGATACCAAGCATTTACTTTTCAGGTTGTGGACATATTGAGTATAACAAGCCATTTATGGTAGTTATACAACTCTTTGAAGTTGATATTTAATTTAGGAATACAGAAATGAAACAGAAGAGACATGTTTAGACATCTATTAAATCACACGTAAAAATTATGTATGTGTTCTGTGAATATTTTTAATTGAAAAAATTATCTTAAACAATCTCTTTAAGGATCAGTGTCTTACCACATACTCCTTAGTTGCTATGAATTTAAAACAAATGAGTGTAAGTAAATGGTAATGTTTAAGATAAGCATAGTCTGCCAAAACAAACCAGTGGAATTTACAATCTTAGAATCACTCAGCTTCTACATACGCTTTGAAGAAAAATAAAACATTAATGTAGAAAATGTTCCAACATTTCTGGAAAGATTGTAGAGAATCTATTAAAGATAGAAATATAAAACAAATATATGATAAGAATCTAT
>JAQZBX010100944.1:0-11309 GCA_029593785.1 Cabassous unicinctus | reverse complement strand
GTCACAGTGGGTAGACAATTACTCAATTAATGAGGGAATATGAATTCCCAGCCTGGAGAGCTCTGCTATATTCCCCAAGGGAGCAGCAACAGTCCCCTGAGTGCAGAGGCAGTGTCTGGCAAAAGAGGATGGTCCACTGATGGGTTCTTTTTATTGAGGACTAGCCTTATGAATATTTGTTCTTCTAGTTGAAACTTAGCCTACTGTTATGGGGTGCCTAAAGGTAACCATCCTGAGAGCCTCCTTGTTGCTCAAATGTGGCCTCTCTCTAAGGTACATGAGTTTTTTGAATTGGTACTAACCTTTGCTGAACAGCCAGGCATTATTCCTGAGAACTTGGCTCACTGCAAAGCAGGTTTCCAGGAGTTGGCTCAGTTAGCTCTTTGGTCCCAGTTAATGCAGCCTGTTGGGTGCTGGTGGTTCACCTTTGGGTAGTTGGCCAGGCCTGGTTCCCATCACAGGGACCAGACCACAGCAGTCCAAGAGGCACAGTGAATCTTCTCTCTCACCCCCAGCCTGGTGGAGCAGCCAAGAAGGGAAGAAGTAGGGGTGACTTTTTCTCCTCATTTGTGCAATATGAATTCTTGGTCAATGGCTGCTTTGAAAACTGAATAAAATACTCAGCTGTTATGTGTTCAAGCTGGTGGTGATGGGTTTTAGATAAAGAAACAGACCCAGTAATTCTGTTGATGAACCAATGCCCTATGAGTCTAGACTTGAAAATATTTAATTAATTCAGGGTTAGAAGCATAGTTCTTTAAGATCCCTGGTAGTTGATTAGTAACCAGCAATCCATCTATGAATGTATCCCAAACTTGAAGAAGGTTTGGAAAAGTTTTTTGAGATAATTTCATTTTGTAGGTTTAAAAAAATATTTTTTAAATGCCCTCTTGGAAATTAATTCATTTGACTCAACCATATTTTTTAAAAGTTTGCTGCATTTGAGAAACCCATACACTATCAAAACATTATCTAGTGGGTTTTTGTTTTTTTTTTTGCAATTTTATTGAAATATATTTATATATCTAGTGGGATATTTTAATGTTCCTATTTTATACTCATTTTGGATATACTGGAAACCTTGGTTTGGACAAGATTTTTATTTTAAAGAATTTACCACTATTTAAATTTTCACCAAGTTTTTACTTTTCATGACAGTATCTTCCAGGTTTGAATGAAGCAAGACTTTTTGATTGTGGTATTCCATGAGTCCCTGTAGTCCCAAAATTATTGATATTTTATTTGCTCCTATGGCAGCTTGTACAAATAGCATGTGTGTTCTTCTTGTTGTTTTGTTTTCCTCATATGACTTAAAATGCCTGTTATCTAAATGTCAAGGGTGTGATGACTAGCCCACAGCCCTTTGTTCTTGAGGAATGCCCTTGGATTGTCCAGGGCCCAGGTAGCTTTGAGAACTCCTGCAAGCCAAACATCTGGCTGCTCCCCCAGGATGGAAGTGAGGGAGCAGATTCACTGTGCCTCTTGGACTGGTGTGGTCTGGTCCTTGTGATGGCAACCAGGCCTGGCTGACTACCAGAAGTTGAACCACCAGCACCCAACAGGCTGAAACACCAAAGAAATGGACACATAGGCACATGCATGTATGCAATGGATTATACAGACATGAGCTATTCTGGACTTTTGCAGAGAACTGGTACATTCATTTGCAAAGTTTGTTTTTGAGCCCATAATTATAAAAATATGACCCATTAGCTCACGCATTTCAGGCAAGTGAGGATGGTCTTTTGCAAATGCTTGAGTTCTCTCTAGAGTCCTGAGAATTTCTGCTGTGGGTTGGGCATGGGCCCATTCCCTAATCATGTTTGCACCCCAATGTTGTCAGGTAAGATTGTAAATAAAATAATAGGTTATATAATAGAGACACAACACTTGAAATTTTACTCTAAAAATCTATAGCTCTGCATATATATTTAGTTATATCACCGAACAGATTGCTTCTACACAATGTGGAGATTATTTTATACCACAGATTGTTTTTATGAAGTCTAGTGAGTTTGAAGAGGAATGGTTTGTAATCAGAGCTAAGGAGGTTTACCATTCAGGGTAAGTGTACACTGGAGCATGAGTGGTGTGGAGCCCCCACTTAACTCTCATCTGGATTCTTGTGATACACTGGCAAATTGGAGT
Organism: Cabassous unicinctus; assembly: GCA_029593785.1. Lineage (NCBI taxonomy): Eukaryota > Metazoa > Chordata > Mammalia > Cingulata > Chlamyphoridae > Cabassous > Cabassous unicinctus. Next base: position 9,161 of record JAQZBX010100944.1, on the reverse strand, counting down.
CAACACATGAGTCATGTTTGGCCAGAACCCTTCTTGTGGCTTTGTAGGACCATGATGCTTCAGGTGGCTCCTTGTGTATTGGGTGGAGAGGGGCCTAATGTATGCTTTACATTTGTGCTTCCTCCTAAGATTTCTTTCAAACAAATAATTCTGAGAGTAAAAACTAGTTAGGAAGTTCCTGCCACAGGACATAGTGGCTTATGGACTGGCCATGTGTGTGAGGGTGTTTGGGGGCTAGATTAAGATTGAGGCTATAAACAATTTTAAATGGGGATTTGGGGATTTGAGCAATGAAATCCAACAACTGATTTATCTAGGATTATCTAGCTTTTGAGACATAATTTTCCAGTTGGGTAATTATTTGGAAAGGCAGAGAAGGAGGGGGGCCATGTCGACATGGTAATCAAATTAGCCCGAGAGCTGCCAGGCACATTTTGTCCCCTCTAGTCAGGGACTTTTTGGAGATGAGAGTGGTTGGATTATTTGTTGCTTTAATCTAGCCAAGCAGCCAGGAGCCCATCAAGGAAGCTCAGAATCCCAGAAAGAGCAGGGCACCTTTACCATGACTACAAAGGTTTTCTTTTCACCATTCAGCATCGCTGCTAGAATATGGAAGGCAGTCTTCATTTTAGCCTGTTTATTTTGAGATAGAGAGGGGATGGTGATTTGGGTGGGACTTTTTGATGGAGAAGAGGGGAAATGAATAATGAAGCTAATTCCTTGTATCTTTCATTGCCAGACATTGTCTGCTGGCTTTAGGCTGCCATCTTCAGAGATACACTGGATGGGATGGTTTTGTAAAGAGAATTGCTAGTGTGTCATTTTAAGCCAAGTGTACATTTAATTCAATCTGGTTTAGGGTAAAGTTTTACACTTCACCCCTTTTGTTCTTGGAATATATTTAGCTTCAGCAAATCCAGTAGCAGACTGGGAACTTATATATCATTCCTTTCCCTATCCCCCATAAAAGAACATTTCTCTGTCCTCCAGCCACATGTCTTGGAATGTAATTCTGTTGTGCCTTTGTTTTTGTTGTCCCTCCACCCCCAAAATCAACTGCTGTAAGTTTTTTTTAACTTATATTTTCTAACCCAAACCCCACCTTTTTCCTTTTCACCAGCTCTAATTTCTGGATGCAGTTCTGTGATCCAGGTTGAACAGTGTCATCACCTGGGTCCTCTCTACACTGCAGGCTTGTAACCTACACATGCAGGAACCCTGCCAAGTGTGGCTACTTACTTGATTTAAAGTAAGACTCTTCCCAAGGACTAAACCAGGGGATTCTGGCAAGCTCATCATAGCACAGTGGTGGGGTGGATCTAGCATCATCCAAACATTGCTTCCTGGGTTCCTCTTTGAATTCTTCCATCTTCAGTATCCTCTTGTCTGCATAGGCAAAGTGATTAAATTGGCTGGTCTTGTGCACAAATTAGTTCCAAAGATGAGCTCTTTGTAACACATTTCCAGTTGCTAAAGCTCAAATGTAGAACATTCCTTATGATGGTAGGATAAAAAACCCACCATCCACCACAGTGCATCTTGGAAAGATGTTTGTAGCATATTTTGCTGTGAAATTAGGCTTTGTGGGATATGGCTGCTTGTCATTTTTATGTGTTTTAAATAAATACGTATATTTCCTAAAAAGCCTTTTTTTACAAGTTCAAAAAAGTTTAATTAACCAGTGGTCACTACATCTGAATTTTTGTTTCTGGGGCATAGATTGCAGGCTGAGATTAAAAGTGGGAGCTTGACCAATGCCATCTTGAACTGCATGCTGGGGCTACCTTGCTCTCCTGATCATGGGGCCCCATGGTCAGTGTGATCTGCCCCTCTGTAGTTTGGTCTTCTGCCCCATTCAGGGACTGCTGAGTCCAGTCCCTGCAAGTGCTTTAGCCCAAGTGGGCTTTTCTCAGAGCACTGCCACAAGTAAAGTGTATGTTTAGCCAAACAGTTTTTCCATGAGGGAAAAAATGCACTCATCCAAATTTTACCAACTATGACAGAGATGAGAGGAGAAAAGATTAGGCAGCATCTGGGTTTTCCTTTGAAAACAGCATCACATCATTGTCAAAGACTGGGAGTAATCATTACAGAGATTATTCAGGAGATCTTGTCTGAAAATATTAAGGTCTCCTGTGAGGAGAGGAATTTTTAAAATGCCAGCACTCCCTCCCATTTTTTCTAGACTTCTGTAAAAATACAAAGAAATTGAATGGCACTTGAGAATTAAGGGTGAGGGTTACTGCAGATTAGAAATATACTTTTAGAGTTCAGTTCCACAAATCCACACAATGTCATTTTTCAAGTGTACAAAAGAATCTGCTTAGGAATTTGACACAATCTTGGTATCAAAGGCCAAATTTTTCACCTGTTAATATTTTTCTATATTTGTCCTTGGATCTGAATAACTTTATACAGTACTGTAAATTTAATTTAAATATCAAGATTGATGTCAAATCTTGTGAAAAGAGCTTTCTGCATGTAACAAACATTTAGAGAACACAGCAGCGGCCAAAATCTGTAGGAACAATTTTGGGACCAACAGAAAATGTCACCACTCACTTGCTATCTTACATATCAGTTTTACCAGCTACTTCTAAACTTGTACATTATTTGTAAGGAAAAGAAGGAAAACCTAAGACCTGTCTAACTTAGTGGAGAATGTGTGTGTTGGGTTTAGGATGGATAGCTAAGTCTGTGTTATCTACCTTGTATATAAAAATTGTAATTGAAAATTGGTGGGTTGATGTTTGGGACTCCTGTATGATATTATGCATGTTTGCTTTGTATGTTCACAACTTTTACTATACACTTATTGTTTATGTATGTTCACGTTTAAATGATATAGTAATAACAACAATAATAATAATAACAATAGGCTGGGTTGGGGGAAAATACACCAAATGTAACATACTTTTGGTTGGTAGTAATATTTTGAGGATGCTCTTTAATTGTTAGTGAAAAATGTTTAACAACAATGCAGGGTATTGGTGGTAGGGTGAGGTGAGGTATGAGAGCCCTGTATGATGTTATGTATGTTTGTTTTATAAGTTCACAACTATTACTGTACACTTATTGTTTATGTATGTTTATGTATGAGTGATATACTTCAATAAATTTATTTATATATATATAAAGAAAGTTTGGATTCACCTGTTTCTTATGGTTTAAAAAGAAGAGTCATTGCAAACTCTGGAAATGTGACTAGTACATGATTTAAGGTTGTAGAAGTGAGGACACTCCTTCAAGTGCTAAAACTAAAGACTTCTAGTTCTTGGCTCAAATTCATTAGGTACTGTTTGTGTACTAGGATATGGGAAATGTAAATGTAAATGTGGTAGGTCACTTTCACTTTCAACGTTGTAACTATAAAATAAAAATTTTGTAGCACAGAGATAGCTTGTGCTTTTTTTTTTGTGGGTAAAAATCAAATTTTTCACAATACATACAAATATTTGTAAAATGATATATAAATACATTGTGCTACTGAATTAACAAAACTTATACAAAAGTATCTGGTTTTGTATATATACAGAGTTAAGCTTGTTGCTGTTATCTATCTGGATTTGAAAATTGTGATATGTTTATTACATATTCAAAATGGCGTAAAACAGCCATTCATGTAATAACAGTTGCAAAATATTGATATTTTGGAAAGAATATTGTATCATAGCTTATGCATTTGAAGTGGATCTTTGTTCCTTTTTACTGTGGTAAATTTAGAAATGAGTGTTAAGTTTGAAATTAGATCTGCTAAATTGGGGTTTTGCTACTTGAACTCTGCACAGGGTCCTCAAATAAACTGATGTGAATGTAGGTTTTCCCTCTGTGTGAAGAATCACCCACACCCCAACAGAATAGGAGGAAAAATCTGAAAATATTTCAAGTTTTATCTTTTTATATATGAAAATTTAAAAAAATAATAAAAGACCCACATTTTCACAAATGGAATCATTGTAATCTTTGTTCTTCAGTTCATTGATAACTGCTCTAAACACTCTCCACTCTGAAAGTCAACAACCAGAGAACTTTCTGTGTAATATGAGGAAATGGAAATAGGGCCCCTCTCTCTTGGAGAAAGCCATCCCTTCCCTGAACTTGCAACTCTGAGAGAGGAGTCCCAGCCTAAGTATTCCCAGGTATACCCATATGGGGCTGAAACTAACTAAAGGTGATTCACTATGAAGTTTATTATGAACTTTGTTTTCATTATTGCTATTTTCAAAGATAATTTTATGGAGAACACATGGCACTGTGTATGTGAGTTGATATGACTTGGGGAAAGATTGGATATATAAAAAAAAACTTTCCTGACCTATGATTTTCAAAGAGGACCTGCTTCCTGGGCAGGTAGTCTCCCTCAGGACATGGTGAGTTCAATTCCTTTGCAAACCATCCACTGTTAAGCTTTATTGCCAATGTTCATGACTATTGTTTAACCTGAGGGAGTGGGAAAAATCCAAAATTCAATAATCCAGAGTGCCAGACCTGGAAACTTCTGGCTTAACTGAGTGGGTACATGAAGATCACTTTCCTGACAAAGTGTATATGGAGGACCTTCTACTAATTAACTCTTTGCTAACCCTCAGAAGGGTTTGTTTTCCTAAAAGCTCTCCCTCAAGGAAAGAGCTCAAGGTATATAATGATCTTACTGATGTGCAGGTTGCACAAGGAAAGAATAGGATTAGGAGGCTATGTTTGATTTGAGCAACATTGAGAGTGACTACCAATGTAAGCATAAAGGTGTACCATGTCAAAAATAAACTTATCAATAGGCTTACATTACAGAATTCAACTGCAGAGTTACCCTTTAAAATGCACTGGAGTGAAGTTGTTTCACTTGATGGTAGATTCACCCAAGTGAAAGTTACTCAAATTCACAGCAAAAATGACTGCACACAGTTTTGTCAGAATTCACTGTGGTTGCTACATTTTGCTGCTGTCTCAAAACTTTGGAATGTAGCAAAAACATGAGATAAGAGAGGAGAGAAATGTATTAGAATGTGTTTCCACAAATTTAGAGAACCCTGTATTTATCGTGGGTATTTGGTATAAATCTCCCTGTGACCAGGGGCATGTTGTCCCTATTTTCAAAGCCATCCTTGATCTGTGGCCATATCTAGGTCCCTGATCAGCTCCTTCAATATATTTCTGGCCTGGAAGAATAATACCCCAGGCTTAGAGAAAGAATGTCCCCATGGAGAACACAGGGCTTTCCCAGCATTCTTCTCCCAGGGCAGAGCCAGAGAAAATGACCTTTTCCCCCCATTTCACCTTTACATAGAAAGATACTTCTCACCTGAAAATCACACCTTAGGTAAACGGGAAACCATGGGAAACTACTTAATTTCAGGTTTCTTCTCAATCTAGAAAATATTTTTGGGGGAGGCATATCCTGCATCCACAAGGGTTCTGGCCTGGTAAAGCCCTTGCAGACCCTGTCTCTCACCTGCACTGTCTCTGGATAACTATCATGTGAGTTGCATCTGCCAGTCTCCAGGAAATGGTCTGGTGTATGTCAGCATAGTATAGAATTTTGGAACCATGGACTATGACCAAACTCTTCCAACCAGAGTTGGCATTCAAAAGGGACACCTCCAGGAACAAAGTATATTTAATGCTGAACAGCCTGAGAGCTGAGGACTAGGCCAATATTCCTGTGAATGAGTCACAGTGAGGGGAAGTTAGAGTGAGTCCAGACACAAACCTCCCCCGGAGGGTGCAGGTAGGGAATGGACTGCGGGGTCAGTTGGGACCACCAGGGGGTCCCAACCATCCATTTACCTCAGGAGCCAAGCATAAAAGCATGTGCCAGAGTTTGTACAGAGAAAGTTTTTGTTTTTGTTTTTGTTTTTTTGCATATGTGAGTGTGTTTTGTATTCAATGTGCCTAGAATTGTAGGAGACACATTAATCCAAGGAATAAGACATTCAGAGATTAAGCCTAGCTAATGTTGCTGGGCTGGGCTTGTAGGCTGGAGGCTGAGGGTTAGAGATTGTGACAGGTTCATGAAAACAAGTTAAATAGAAATCAATTATTGAACACAAGACACTATGGGGATGAACTGAAAATACAAGAAAATTCTATTATGTGCAGTTTGAGGAATTAACACATATTTATTCAATTCCAAATTACTGGAGGAGGATTTTGAGTGGTGAGTTTAAAAAGAACCACATTCAGACCTCTTTCTAAGCCAAAGTCAGCATACAAATGCACTACCTAGCCCCCCACCCCCAGCATGGGACATGCCTCCCAGGGATGAGCCTCCATGGCACCAAGGGGTTATTACCAAGTGCCAAACTAGCAATGCATCTGGGGAAAGACCTTGAGCAAAAGGGGAAAATGGAAAATACAAATAGTATTTATGACTAAGAGATTTCAAAGTGAGTTGGGAGGTCATTCCAGAGGTTATATTTATGTAAGTCTCAGCAGGGCTCTCTTTGCCACAGTAAACAGTGCTTCAATTAGTGGGGCTTCTGAGGGCTCTAGAGCCATCCAGAAACTATAAGCAGGGAAGACAACTCAGGAATTTGGCACCCTGTCAGTGGTCCTTACTTTGGAATTAATGTTCCCCAGTGTAACAGAGTTAGATCCATTTATAGGTTCTTTACACATGGTTCTTCTGTCCCTTTTATTTGAACCTATAATTAGCACTATACTTGATAAATATATGTCCCAGAAACTTAAATCTTTGATCTGTCCATGTGCCACTTGAGCCCTGAATTTCAGCAGAGTTTTAACACCTACTCTCCAGTTCAATGGACTCACCCAGCACAACTAACAAGGAGATGATGATAAAGTCCATCCCAAGGAACAGAGAGCGTCTGCTACTGCAAGCAAGATAGTTTCATCCATCTGTCCCATGGAATCTAAGCTGTCTCTCAATTAGAAGCAGAGTGGGCATCGCTATCCCCAAATCCTCAAGATTGGGGAATGAATAATGGACTAAAGTAGACTTATTATTATTCTACTATAGACTTATTATTATTCTAGCAATGGAAAAACTCTTATCATTGATATAAAGGCAGTGGCCACCAGAGGTTCTGAGGAATGGGATAGGGAAGAATAGGTGCAATATGGGGTCATTTTTAGGACATTGGATTTGTTTTGCATGACATTGAAGTGATGGATACAGGCCATTGTATATTTTTTCATACCCTACAAAATTGTGTGGCATAGAGTGTAAACTATAGTGTAAACTGTAGTTCATGGTTAGTAGCAATGCTTCAATATGTGTTCATCAATTGTAAAAAATGTACCGCGTTAATGAAGGATGTTGTTGATGTGGGAAAGTGTGGGAGGGAGAAGGATTGGGGCAAATGGGAATTCCTTATGTATTTTTTAATATTTATATAATCTATAGCTTTTTAAAAAATAAAATGAATAATTTAAAAAATAAATATAATGTGGTGTCCTGGACAGAAACCTAAAACAGACCAAGGACATTAGATAAAAATTAAGGAAATCTGAACAGAGCATGGGTTTTAGTTAATAATAATGTAACATTATTTCATTAATTGTGACAAATGTACCACACTAATGTGGCATGTTAATAACAGGAAATTGGGTGTACAGTATGTGTGAATTCTCTGTATTATCTTTGACAGTTTTCTCTAAATGTGAAACTATCCTAAAATAAAAAGTTTATTAAAACAAACATACAAAGAACCATATTAAAATTCTATTACCAGTGGGATATGAAACACAGGTCTGGATCTTGCATCATAGGGCTGGTCTGAGAAGCAAGAATCTTTTTACTAAACAGCATGGGAGCTCAGGACTCTAAGACAAGTGGTGCTTTGGGAAATTATCTAGGAGTGCTCAGCATGTTTATAGCTGTGCATGGATCCTGCTGGACACTCAGGTTGAATGGTCAACAGTCATTCTCTCAGTGTTACCAGTGGGTAGGCCCTGGTGACTGATGGGTCCAGGATGAAGCTAATTTTTCTCATGAGCAACAGGGCCCCTTATGGGCCCCTAGACAATTTCAGCTGGTCTCTGTGCTATTGAAAAGTTGGTTCATAATGTAGAGCATACACAGTGGGTTCTCTATTCCTCAGTGTGTGGGGCTCTGTCTTCACAGAGTTCAGGATCATGACAGGGGACACATTTCCTCAAACAAACAGTCAGTCTTGAATGAGAAACCCAGAGCTATGTGGTCTTTGTGTCTTCTATATTTTCCTTCAAAACCTGGAGTGAGTTTGAGTATGAAATATGCTGCTTATGAGTATGCAGAGACTATGAGATCAGTTGAGCTAAATAAAGATATCTTTGTGCCCAGAGAACATCACCCAAAAACCACACCCCCTCCTTCATTGAAGCCCCTGTGAACATAGCTCCCACACCATGGAGTGGGGTTGGAAAATCCTCTTCTTAGTGGTGGTGGATACAAGTAAGTTCCTACCCATTCCTGTGGCTGGGGTGTGACCTGGGGCCACTGAAGGGGGATTTCACCCACTCATGTCTCTCTCCACCGGTGCCTATCCACAGTTGTAGCTGGTCCTGTTTTGGGCTGAGGTAAAGAATGCAGGAGAGTCAGTGAAGTTCTCCAGCAAGATTCCTAGATACAACTCACCCAGAGGACAGGTCACCACACTCAAAGATGGACTCACGTTACTCAGAGCTAGAATCACCTCATCAAGTGATCATTCACCTCATCTAGAGACCAAGTCACATCATAAAAGTGTCTAGATACCCTTCCTCAGAACATGGACCACTTCACCCATATCCTGGGCCACCTCACCTAAAACTGTACTTGACTCATGCAGACCAGAGCTCACCTTACCCAGCACCAAGACAGGATCATTTAGATCCCATATCACTCACCCAGAGCCTGTTTATCCTCACTCAAAGGCAGACTTTCCTCACCCAGAGTACAAATCACCTAACTCAGAGCCTGGTTCTCCTTGGCCAGAGACCACTCACCTCACTCTATGCCCAGTTTGTAACATGTAGAGTCCACCTCACCTCACATAGAGCATGCACAACCTCCCTAAGATTCTGGATTGCATCACTCAAAGGGCAGGTAACTTGCCCAAAACCAGCATCACCAAACCCAGAGCCTGGATCGGTTCACACAAAGCCCAGATCACCTCATGCCCAGCACTGATCACCACACTCAAAGGTCAACTCACCTCACCAAGAACTAGAATCACCTTAAC
>JAQZBX010100943.1:0-11296 GCA_029593785.1 Cabassous unicinctus | reverse complement strand
ATCTTGGCGGTTAGCTAGTGTCTGCACAACTTCAAGGTTCTGATAACTTGGGACACAGCTGCAAGGTTGAGATGTTTTTGCAAGGTTTCTCAAGGGAGGGGAGGTTATGTGCTTCCCAGATAGGACACTCAGGGAACAATAGAAAGTTTTCTTCTCTAAGTTACTTTGGGTAGGCTAATTTGGAGCTAGAGTACAACACATTTTGTTTCTATACTCCTGATTTGTTCTTCCAAACTATCCCAGAAATCAAATTTAAAAAACACAGGAGCACTGTATGCTGCTCCTCTAAATGAGATCATGCCCAGAGCGTGAACTAACAGTTCCAGATGCTGATGAGTGGTGGCTGCCATCGGCTGGGGAATGTCTAGCTGGCCGGGGGCAGCGAATACACGAGGGTCCCTGGCCCTATGAGATCAAAGGCAAACCTCACAGCCGAGCACATTCTGGAAGCTTCTCGCTGATGCCCCGCCGGCATCTCAGCTTCTCACTCCAGGCACTGGTACCAAGCCACCTTTTCTTTCAACACACCATGAGAGGAAGCTTTTGGAGCTTTACCTTCCTTCCTGTGACCTACTTAGAAAACGGTTTATTTGGTGCTCTTATCAAAAAGCCTCGGATGCCGGCGCCAGATCCCTAATTCTGGCCCCAGCAGTTTCCCAGGTTCTCCAGCAGACACAGCCCACATCCAATTTCCTTGTTTCCAATCACCTGCTCCAAAGTCATCCACGGCAGCAGGGGGAGCCGAGAAGAGCACACGTGGGGGGGGGGCGCCAGCCTCCCCACGGGGCCCCTGGATTCGCTGGGAGCAGCTCGCGTCCCACCTGGAGCACCCACCTGGCCACGGCACCCTGGCGCTGACTCTGGCTGCGCCGCCCGGGAGGAAACGCCTCAGTCCAGGCCACGCACCGAGACAGGGCCTGGCCCCGGGAAGGCGCCTGGGCCTTTGCAGCTGGCTCGTTCCTACTTTCATCCGCTCAACCACCTTCCGGGGAGTGGCTGCTGGTGTTTTACCTGCCACACTTGACGCCCCGAGCGGGGGAGAAAAGATGAGCGAGCGGCTCCCCAGACCAGCCGGCGCCACAGCCAGTGCACGGGCGGGGGCCGTGCCAGGAAAGGGCTCAGCGCCAAGGGGCTGGGTGTACCTGGGTGCTACGAGCAGCTTGGGAGGCTTCGGAGGGGGCTGCCACGTTGAGCTTTGTGCCTTCGAAAGTTGTCGCGAGGTGGCGAGTGGGGTGGGGTGGCTCCAGGGGACAAAAAAGGAGACAAACTGCACGAGGACGCTGCTACAGGCAGCCAGGCAACGGCGAGGAAGCGAGAGAAGACGGGGCAGCGTCTGCCGCGGGCCGCAGGAGGCGTGGGGGACAGCAGAGCAGCAGGACCCACCCACTCTGAAGCAGGGTGTCCGGGTGGGTGAGGCGGGGAGGGGCGCGAGGGGCGGGGCTCCCAGGGTCCAACCCGAGTGCCCAGGCAGCTGGGGTGTGTGGGAGGCCGAGTTACGCGCCCCTGGGGTGAACCTGGCTGGGCCTCCATCCCGTCACTGGCCCTATAAAGGGAGGCGGCCAGCAGCTGGGGAAGGCCACACAGGAAGAGGCCGGAAGCCAGCGGACACCGGCAGGGGGGCAAGCCTGCACCAGAACGCCACAGAATTTGGGGAGAAAGCAAGCCTTGCCGCTATCTTGATTTTGGACTTCTAGCCTCAAAACTGTGAGACAATAAGTGCTTGTTGTTTGGGCCAAAGCCTTTTTGAGGTATGTGTCACAGCAGCTCTGGCAAACTGAGACAGGGAGCCACCCCCAAGCCAGAGACTCGAGGCGGGTGAGCGGATGTGGACAACGCAGGCTAGCTCCCGAAAAACCAAACGCCTGCGGGAGACCTGGGAGGGGACCTCAGGCGGGAGGGAAGAGAGGAGAGGGGCCGACATGTCCAGGTCCCAGGACGGGAGGTGCTCACCCAGAGACAGCATGTGGAGCCAAAGATGGGCAGGGGCACCCCGACACTTCAGGGACAAGCCTACGGAGGGGATCACAGATGGCCAGGCCAGGAGAAGCAGGAGAGAGGGAATTTCAGCGGAGGGCCTCAGGGTGGAGGGCGCCGTCACTCTCAAGTGCTGCAGAGGAGTGTCCATTTCAACTCTGCCCACGAAAAACGAGCTCCAGCTGGGCGCCCGGGCCACGTCCTGCTGAGAGAGCAGGCGCAGAGGATGGCCATGGAATCACGAAGGACAGAGGCCCAGCATGCAAATCCTTTACCAGAGTTTCACCCCAATAAATGCTCGCCTGAGTTCCTGAAGCTCCAGGGGTTTGGAACATCATACAAGATGCCTCGAGATGACCGGTCATGGAGTTTGTGCCTCGAAGGCCCTCAGTGCGATGGAAAGATTCGGAAAGAGGCGAAGACCCAGGCTCCAGGCCTCACTCAGGAACGTGGGGGCTGGAGCCAGGCCACCAGGGTTCAAATCCAGGCTCCTCCACTGAGCAGCTGAGCAACCCTGGGCCAGGACTCTGCCTGAGCCCCTGATCACTCCCTGCTGAGGGGGAAGGTCAATAGTCACCGGGCAGGCTCGGAACAGGGCCCTTCAGAGCTGGGAAGAGCTTGCCAGCCTTCTGCTCAGGAGCCAAACAGCAAACCCCCGGTAAGATGCTGCCAGCACCCTCCTGCCACCACAGCAAGTAGAGAATCGGACGTTCTTTTTCCCAGTTCTGTGGGTTCCACATCACTTACAAGGTGACTCAGCCACGTGAGGGAAGTCGAGCAGAAGGAGACCCGGCCTCCAGCCAACCAGGCAGTGAGGATACAGGCAAGGCCTTCCCCTTCGTCCTGAGCCCACTACCCACCAAACCCGACCCTGTTCCACCCAGATCACACCTGTTGCACCATAGAAGGCCATGGGATAATGGACCATGGAATAGATTTTTCTCCACTTGGCCACAAAGTTTGCCAAATGACCAATATGTTCTATATGCCAGAGGGTAAATATTTTTACAGGAAGGACAGAATAGGAAAAAAAAGAAGAGAAATGGGAAATAACCATGTATTTTAGAAAGAAAAAGATCATCTGATTCTTGGACTCATACTTCATTTAAACAAATCACCCAGGATATGAAAACAAGAAAATTCCAACTCAAACAGGGTTTGGGGGAGAGAGATTCAAATCCCCACTCCAACAAGTATGGTCCATAGCCTGAGTCACAGGTGGGGTCATGTAATGTCCCATAGAACACTAAAGAGCAGAGAGTAAATCTCAAGAAGGAAACGAGGACCCGGTGTGATTCCTTTATGATGCGAGGGTACTGTTGAACAGTTGACTGCCAAGCTTAATTTATAAAAACTCAATTTACACCTAACCTTTGGGTGTTTTATCTGTTATAAAAGTGGATTTTAGGGAGCCGGTGTAGCTCAAGTGGTTGAGCACTGGCATACCACATATGAGGTCCCGGGTTCAATCCCCGGCTCCAGGACCTAAAAAAAAGTGGATTTTAAAGCTATCACTGTCACTCCACCTAATCTGTGGATTACACAGCCTGAGAGGTTCTAAGCCCTCTAGGCCCTTTCTTGTCCTTTGTGTTGGGTAGGCTCAGGTGTCATCTTGGCCAGGTAGTGGTGTCCAGTTGATTGGTCAAGCAAGCACTGGCCTGAAGGTTGCTGTGAGGACACTTCATGGATTTAAACCATCAGTGAGCTGGCTGCATCTATGGCTGGTTACATCTGCAGTCAGCGGAGGAGACCGCCCTCAGCAAGGAGAGGAGTCTCGTCCAATCAGCTGAAGGCCTTGAAAGGAGAAGTGATCTCAGCAGTCTAGAAGAGAGAATTCCCATCTCTCCTTCAGCCAGCCAGCTTCTCCGGGGGAACTCATTGAGGACCCTCATCGGAGGTCCTGGCTTGCAGCCTGCCCTGTGGAATTCGGACTTGCATGAGACAATTGTTACAAAAATCTCAAATTATGTACAGATATCTCCTGTTGCTTCTGTTTCCCTAGAAAATAATAAATTCATTATTCAAAAACCTTTGCTCCAACAACCCACTGCTCTCACTTTATAAGGCATATGCTCCACGTGCTATATTTCACCCAGTAACATTTGAAAATCCACCAAATGATGCTGGACCCAGAGAAAGGCTCCTTAGTTTGAGTTATAGGGTTTCCATTCCCAAGTAGATGAAGCACCTGACTGGTAAATATTAGACCACAGTTCCACACTTCGCTGTCTCCATTTTAAAGACAAAAGCAACTGCCAGTCATCTTTACATTCCTCAGAAGTTTATGAGCATGAAAACCACCTGCTCACAATCCAGTTCATACCTGCCCCCCCCCACCCATGGCCCAGCAGGGGTCCTCACGCCTGGGCACCTTGTTAAAACTACAAATCGACAGGACTCATCCTGGACCTTTTGAATCAGGAAGCTTGGAGCTGGAGTTCCGGAATCTGCATTCTTTAACAGGCATGTGCTTCTTTAAGAGAGTCTTGTGCACACGAAATTTGAGAAACACTGGGATGGACAGCTAAATAAGAACTCAAGGGCTGTTTTCACAACAGGCCTTGGTCCTTTAGCTTCCTTTGTTTCCTTCATCTCATAAACTAAGAATCACATCCATAAAAACTATCTCCACCCCCAAGGATCTGGAGAAGATAAATTCAGCTTGATAAATAAAGAGCCTTGAATGGCTTACAGGAAGCGATGATGTAAACTCAAATATATTACCTTTTCAGTTTCACAAAATATCCCTTTAGGAGCAAAAATACATCATATTCCTAGGAGAAAATGGCGTTGCTATACCTGAGCTAGATTAAATCTTACGTGATGATACTTTTAATCATTGTCGAAACCTGCAGCTTTATAGCATGCAAATAATACTGCTTTTTGCCCCCAACTTCTACCGAGTCTTTGGTACACTAAATAAAAACATCAAATGGATTCATTTTGTCGATCAAGACTCTTCTTTAAAAAAGAAAAAATTCTTCTCACATTACCATCTAGCATAATAGTCCCCAAACACCTCCCCCGACCCCCTTCCCGGGCCTCTCCTCTGAGCTCCAAGCTGCGCAGGTAACAGCCACCTGGCATGGTACTGAACCCCTCACATGCACCCGCACCTCAACCCTGCAGAGAGGAACTCATCCCACTTCCCTAAAAACAAAAATTAAGAAGTAATTAGAAATGGGGAGCAGGTGGAGCTCAGTGGTTTGCCTGCCTGCTTCCTGCGTGTGAGGTCCTGGGTTCAATCCCCGGTACCCCTTAAAAAAAAAAAAAATTAATTAGAAAAAAAACAGCCTGGGCCTCTTCTATCGGCACCTGTGTCAGGAAGTGGCGCCACCATCCTCCCCGCAGCTCGGCAGAAATCTGGGAGTCACTCTTGACCTCTTCCCTCAACCCCACTGCACCCAATCAATCACATCTTAGAGCTTCTTAAAAAGCCCTGGAATCCCTCTGCTTCTCCCCACCCGTCGCCCCACAGGCTGCCAGGCAGCCTCCTCGCTGGCCGCCTACTCCACCGTGCCCCACGCCAGCCCCTGCTCCACAAACAACCAGAGGGAACTTCTTAAAATGGAAGTCAAATCAGGTGCCTCCCCCAAGACAGCCTAACTTCCCTCTGCCCTTAGGACAAAGCCCCAAATCCTCGGCTGGTCTGCAAGGCCCCTCTTCGTCCCAGCCCCTCTCAGGCGCTGCAGTCTTCGCTCATGAGACCCTGGTTCCCTTCAGCTGGAATGCTGGCTTCCTGCCCCCTTCACCAGAGCCTGCCTCCCCTCAGGTCTCAGCCTTAATGCCACTTCCTCCAGGAAGCCCTTCTTCAGCTCCTGCATGCCGCTGCCCTCTGGAGCCGGACAGTTCTTTGCTGTTGGAGGCTGGCCTGTGCATGGCAGGGGGTCCGCAGATGCCAACAGCACCCCCACCCAGCTGTGACAACCAAAATGTCTCTAGACATTGCCAAATACGCCTGGGAGACAAAACCACCCGGATTGCTCAGGCCAGGCCAAAGCCATCTACCAACAGGAACTCCTCTTTCACAGCACTTGGCAAATTCCACAAGGCTGGGGACCCACCAGCTTGTTCCCCCATTGTCCCCAAGGCGTCACGCAACAATTACTTTATGAATAAATGAAAGAAGCTTTAGCTACAGTTTATCTTTTAAATATCATCCCTTTTTTTAAATTGTTAACATTTTCTAGTCCAAATCAGCACCTACACAGAACCGGGTTTATCTGGTGGTGGGTAGTGAACAGAGCTTTGAAAGAGGGTATTGAGGGCCGCCCTCAATCAGTAGCAGGTCTGAGGAACCTGGCACCCAGCACAAGCTTTCCTTTATCGTGGGAGAGATGGAATGAACATACGGAGCCTCAGGTATAGTGCTCTGAAGCACGGATCTGTGCAGCCCCAAAGGTGGAGTACACAAAGTGCTGTGAGGAGGAAAAGCACGAGCAGTAGTCAATTCCCCACTAGCAGACACTTTGTGCCTACGTGCCTAAAAATTGTTTGCTTGCTTTATAATGTTTCTTTAAAAAATTTTTTTTAAAGAAAAAACCTGGCCTTTGGTGACCCCAGTGAGGTCAGTTATTAGAACTGGCTCCAGTACTGGGCCCACAAGTTTGCCTCAGAGGAAGTCTAAAAAGGGTCAGCCTATCTCCTTGCCGCCACCCCCAGCCCCCACCCCCTTATTTGAAGCAGCTGCCCTTTCCCCACAAGCATAACTGTCAGCTACAGGCAAACTCCCTTGGGTCAAGTCCATGACCTGGGGGTGCGGGACTGCCTGGACAACAGAAGCATCCAGGAAGCTGAACTCTGGGCACTGCTTAAGAAATAAAGGGAGGGTTCAAAACACAAAAATCAAAAAACATAAAACCACTTTGAATCAGGTCTGACTCTGGGTGTCCTAAAATTTGACTCTCTGCAATGAAAGGAATCTAAACAAGACCTGGTTCAGAATGAAAAACCATCCCTAATTTGGGCAGGTGCTAAGAAATGCAATCTTGGCGTGGAGACAGGAGTAAGAGAGCTAAAAGCTAATACCTATTATTTCACCATTGGTTCAAATAAGCTTTTTCACAGATGTATCAATTAGGATTAGGTTAGGCTACATATAATAGAAAACCCAAACAACTGGGGCTTAAATGAGACAGATTTATTTTTATCCCTGCAATACAAGTCTGAAAGGAGGCAATCAAGGGCTGGCATGTGGCTCCAATCCATCTGGCACCCAGGCTTCTTCTATCTTTCTGTTCTGCCATCTTTACTAGCGGCTCCCATCTTCAAAGTCACCTCATGGTCACAAGATGGCCACTGAGGCTCCAGCCATCAGGTCCATGTAGTAGAAAATGAAACAGCAAACAGGCCATCTTCTATGAGTTCATCCAGAAGCCCCACCCAGCAATTTCTACATATATCTAATCGGCTACCTCTGCAAAGGGCCACTGAGGAATGTTTTCTCACTGGCAACACTGCCACCAGTGCCACCACTACAGCCGTTCCTCTTCCCTTCCCTTCAGTCCCATGATTGTGTAAGAGTTTTGTCAGTAGCACTCTCTACTACAATAGAATGAGTGTTTAAATTGTAAGTCTGCTCAATGCTAGTATTCTATAAAGTCCGTGCCTCCCATTTTACAAATGAGAACACTGAGGCTCAAAGACACTAAAAGCCACCCAGCTAAGAAGTGGTGGCTTAGAGGCTTCAGTAAGTCTTCTGATTCTAGAACTGCTGCCGGAACTTTAGAATCGAGGCTGCAGTGAATTTGGTATATGCATGCTGGTTTAAAATAAATTTTCCACCTTGACTTTTCTCTTAAAAACTCAAATGAATATGCTAGTTGTGTGGAAAGTAAACGATGGAGTCAGGGAAATCTTCTAAGGGAATACTTAAGGTCTTTAAAAACTACCAGGAGTGCTCACAGGCCTCAGAACTCCCGCCACATTCTTTGTCACAGGGGGATTCCAAAAACCCTGGGAGAGGGGCCACTCATTTATACCTCCTGGCACCCTCCCCCCATCAGAGTGGAGCTCCATAAAAGGCACTGGCAGTTTACATCAGACATGGGAGAAGAAAGCGCCTGTCTTACCAACCCACAAAGCCAGTTGACAAAGCCCAAATGAATCACAGGGACCTTTTAATGGGATTTGGCTTATTTACTGTGCTTATCTGCCAACCTCACAATGCTAATAGACATCTCTAAAAATGTGTTGACATTTAGTTCTTTGTGAATGTCCTTTCATGTATTATCAAGTCTGGACAGTGCAGATATTCCCTTAAGGGTGGGGAAAAATAGATTCACATAGCAATACAAGTGAGCATCTCAGCCCATACATTGCAGGTGTTATACACAAATATTATGTCCCGGGGGCAGCATTAGAAAGTTCAGTGCTATAAATAAAAGGCCAATTTCAGATACCATCCACCCCATTCGGGTAGTGCAAAACTTCCTGGCAACAAGCCAAAGGATGCCGCCAGGCGGCCCCGCCTCAATTTCCCATCCCACCAGCCTCTCCTCGGGGGCTGCTGCGTAACCCACGGAAGCGGATCTCCCGCCAAGTTCAGGTCGCCCCACCACCCATTACATCCTTCTCTGCCCAAGCGGCCCCAACATTTTAATTACGTTTCTGCTTAATTACTCATGTGTGCGAACAATTCATTACCAATTAATACTTAACCTCGCTTTTCCCACACTTAGAGCACCTTCAGAAATGCCGGGGATAGACCAAGAGGCAAGTAAGGCCCCCCAAATTCGGAGCCTTTAAATGCAAATAAAAGCGGGCCGCAGAGGGTCGGGTGGGCTCAACAAGGCGGCCGCGTGCGGGAGGCCACGACTCTCGCTGAGCTGCACGATTCTGACGTTCCTAAGAAACCCGCAACGCCAGCCTTGGAACAGGCTGGAAGCAAGGTCGGGGTTAGCAGACCCGACCAGGCTCGGAGAAGGCCGTGCAGCGGACCCGCCCCTCCGTCGCCCCCGCCCCGAGCCCTAGAACTTGAACAAACACCGGCAGGAAAGTCGATTGCAGCGCTTTGGCTGACTTTTCCCACGTCGGCGCGGCAGAGGGGGAGGCGGGGGGTGCGAGCAGGCAGGGCAGGGGGCACGGGGCTGCGGGCGGCACCGTGAAGACCCCAGGCTCCCCGGCGCCCCGCGGCGCCCCCGCCGCCCCGCCGCTCCCAGCCGGGCCCCGGGCCACCCAGCCCCCCGCCCGGATCCGGGAACCCGCAGAAAGGGGGGTGCCAAAGGGGCCGCCGGTCCCGGGGGCCACGGCCTCTCCCGGGTCCCCGCCGTCTCTGGGGGCGCCGCCTCCGCCCCCGGGCCAGCGCGGGCAGTTGAGGAGGGGCCCCCCGGCGCGGCGGGGCCCCAGCCCCGGCGCGCGGGCGGGACGCGGGCGACAGGCAGAGGGCGGGCACGGCCGCGGCGATCTCTCCGGCAAAAGTTTCTTCCAGTTGAGCCTCTCCGCGGCGCTGGCTGCGGGGGGCGCCGCGCTCGGCGCGGGCGGAGGGCGCGGGGGGACGCGGGCCGGGCGCCGCGGGACCCGGCGGGCGCAGAGGGCGCGGCGGGGCCGGGGCGGCCGCCGGGGCAGGGCTGGGCCGCCGGCGTGTTCCTGGCGGGGACCCGGGTGCGGCCGCCCCGGGCGCCCGCGCCGCGCGCCACTTACCCGGCCAGCAGGCGAGGAGCGCGAGCAGCGCGGGCGGCGCCAGGCGGCGGGCGGGAGGGCGCATGCCGGCGGCGGGGCTGCGCGCCCGGCCTGGGCGCGGGGACCGCAGACGCGCGGAGCCGAGCTGCGCCGCCGCCGCCCCTGCCGCGCGCGGAGCCGGCCGCGGCGCCCGCCCCCCGCCCCTGCCCTCCGCGCCGGGCCTGGCCGCGCCCCCTGGCGGCCGAGAGCGGGAGCGCCCCGGGGCGGCCCTGGGCGGTGAGGGCAGAGTCGGGCGCCCCTCCGCAAGGACCGTGCCTCTCGTCCAGGCGCGTGACCCCTGCTCCTGCGGCCGAGCCTCCGCTCCGCTTCCCTTCGTCTCCAGCAGCTCCCCTGACCTAGGGCCCATGCTCTCGCTCCGTGCCCTCCCACCTGACGCAGGCAGCCGGCTTTCCTGGGTCCCCAGCAGGAGGTCAGTTGAGCCTTGTGACCCCCGAAAAGACTGGGGGGCAGAGGAAGCGGGGAAAGTCACTCTTCTTCCCTGCCAATGCACCATCTGCTATTTTAAAAATCAATAACTCAACTCTTCACATTGTTGGCACCATTGTTCTTTGATGAAGGTGTTTTTAACCAGCCCAACTCATTTACTTAAAATTGTTTTTTTAAATGGAATTTGGCCAATAGCTTAGGCCTGGGATTTGGCTTTAATAGAGGTCTGGGTGAACGTAATTTTGCATAAATGTGGTTTTAAGTGTTCACCGTAATGGAAGAGGGAGGGTGTGATTTTGTTCAAAACCTCTGATAAAAATTAGCTCAATTGCAGATACACAGCAGTGACGCGCAGAGCAGGTGCCTCATCAGAGGGTCCCTTCTGTCCCCCAGGGGCCTGTCAAGGACTCCCTCCCCAACCAGGAAAAGCACCCTGGGGGCTGTCCAGTTATGCGCGTGGCGGCTGAAGAGCAAAGCCACCGCAGCCGAGAACGGGAAGCCTCTCTGAAGGGACTGCCCTCCCCTGTGCCTTCTCCACGCCTTGACCCGTTTCTGACTCCAAGGAGATGGACGGGACCGATGCTCGTCTCTGGCCTGAGTCGGCTCAGATGGGAGCTCCTGGAGGCAGGCCCTAAGCCGTCACTCACGTTCACATTTTTGGACACCTACCGAGTGCCTGGGATTGTGCTAAGCACGCTCCTAGTGCCTGTGTCTTCCATTTGGACACAGAATACTCACCTGCTTCATAAGCGTTTAATGGGCAGCAGTGCCAGACCCTGGGACTCCCAGGTTGAGGAGCCCCGGGGGACAGAGACAAGCAGGTGCCAGGTAAACATCTGTTGGCTTGAGCCCTGTGAGCAGGAAGCTCTTGGGGGCTTAGCCTTGGACGCCTTAGGGCAGTGCTGTGCCGCTATCATCAGTGCAGCAGCTGCTGCAATTTTACAAAAAGGAAGTCTGCAGACCGTGGATTTCCTCTTGTGCTTTATATTGACTTCTTAAATCTGAGAGTAAATATTTTGTGTTACCCAAAAGGACAAATACTGTATGAATGCATTACTATGAGCCAAATATATTGTGTAACATATTGTTTGATTCAAAAAAAATTTTATATGTATCCATTACATTTAATTGAAAATTGTATATATTTATCTGTTTTTTAAAAATGTATATTTGCTTAAAATATATATATATATATATATATTGTGTTATCCATTCT
>JAQZBX010100942.1:0-11309 GCA_029593785.1 Cabassous unicinctus | reverse complement strand
TTAAGTTCTCTTCTAGGGCCCTCCCTGACCTGAAGGAGAGCTAGGTTAAGTGTTTCTGTTCATTTTAACTGTGTTTTTTTGACAAATTTTATTTAAAGTTTTATTAAAGGATAGGGAAAAGCTTTTAATTATCCTGAAAAGTGGTTTACAAATATGAAAAGATACTTAAACTTTTTTGTGGTTTTATAATAATGTTTTGGGTGAATCTTATTTCCCATGGGTTTAAGATTTTTAACCAGTGATGCTGCATAGGCCAACACCACAGACAAGTGACTTCATTTTCCCAATTTGTATGGTTTGAGGTATAGGCAACAACAGATTATTGTTACTTCCCCTTTTGGGCTTTAGGGTCACTGGTTTTCTTAATTTATATTTTTAATGTTTGCATTGGTCTTGCTATTAGCATTTCAATAGGAATAGTGGCTGTAATTTGAGGTGATGAATTTAAACAGGTTAAGGTTGGAGGTAGTTTCTTAGTTTTTCGTTGTAAAGATCCCATATGGCTTTTTAATTGCTCTTTTCAAAGGCTATTCATCCTTTTCATAAGACAAGCACAAGTGGGGTTATAAGGCAGATGGAAAGTTAAAACAATATTTTGATTTATAGTCTAAGTCTGCATGAGGTGACCAGTAAATGAGTTTTCTTATTTACTGTTAATTTGGGCTGGCACCCCACATAGGGCACCTTTTTTTTTTGGTAGTGAGTAGCAGCTTGTTGGTTACAAGAGTTCTGTGGCAGTGTTTGTAGCAGTGAAAGCATACTTTGCAGAGGTGACAGATATAATTCACTTGCTATTATATTATTGGAGTTTTTCTTGGCTAATATGTTCCATCCTGTGAGGTAATTGTTGCAGTCATTGGAGTGAGCATGATAGACACTTGTGGGTGATGTCCATGAGCTACTGGTAAGTAACAGGGAGCTGGAATTGCTGCCATAGGGCCTGGTAGCCATGATGTTTGCTTTTACCTGTGGAGTTACTCTGGGGCTTCTCAGGTTTTAATGGCATGGTTTTAGATCTTCATGAGGGTATCTGTTTCAACATTCAAGAGAGAGCTATTAGAGGATTAAGGAGGGATGTGAACTTTTACAGGTTTCTCTTCCACAAAAGACAGCCCATGACAATTTATTGTGCCTGTCTTGTTTCTAGTATCTGCAATTCACCCCTGGATAGGGATGGCAGTTTTCAGAGTGTACAGAGACTATTGGCTTAATCCCTCTACTTGCAATGGGGCATGGGATACTGTATACAGTTGCTTTATAAAGGGGCTACATCATAATTTGGCCCCCTTCCACAATTGGGACTAAACCAAAGGAGTATTTTCTTGGAATGTTGCTTTTGCCAAAAATCCCACCCAAAGTTAATATTGATGCTGGCTACATCTAATTTACAGGGTAAGTTAGGGTCCACCTCCCTTTACTTTTGAGTTTTTGTTATAACTCTTTTTTAATTTTTAAAAAGCAGCTTTCTGGGGTCTACCATTCCCATGTACAATCTTTTTTTGATTAACACATACATATTTGAGCTAAATGA
The DNA here is from genome assembly GCA_029593785.1 of Cabassous unicinctus. Classification (NCBI taxonomy): domain Eukaryota; kingdom Metazoa; phylum Chordata; class Mammalia; order Cingulata; family Chlamyphoridae; genus Cabassous; species Cabassous unicinctus. The sequence goes on along the minus strand of JAQZBX010100942.1, from coordinate 9,778 downwards.
GGGATGAAGTGTTTCTAGTATCTCTGAAAACCCCAAAAAGGTTAATAATATTAGAGTTTTAGGACACAGTAAGATTAAGTATAAAAAGCTATTCTGATAAAACAGATTCTCTGCTTTGTATATTAACATAAGCATTTATTTAATTTTTGGCCTATTTGAATAGAGATCTCTAAAGAATTTTTATTTAATTTAATATTAGCCTTCTGAGTAATGAAAATATACACTGAACAAACAGACAAATACAAAGAGTTAAAATACAACAACAGAAATATAAAGTTTACTAATTTGACTCATAATTCTTATTCCTTTGGTAAGGTCATTTCAAAACTTTCCATTATTTCACATTTTTTATTTTTACTGCTTTTAATATCTTTGACTGGGGCTGGATGGGACTCACACAGCATTAATTTATACCTTTTTGGGTTTTTTATTTTTCCACAACTCAAAGAAGATTTGAACATATGGGACTTTTTCCAAATTTATTATTGTTTACAAAACAAGTTTAATTGCAATATTGTGTTAAAATTCAAAGACCCATATTTTGGTTAATTTTTTCCATTATTAAATCTACACCTATGTTTAACTTCATTACCAAAAATTTAATTTATTCTTTTGTAACACAGATAACCCAAATTTAGACCAGTTTTTCAAGATGCATCCTAGTGGTGAGCACTAGTTCTCCATGGTGGCAGAAAGAGAGAGGGAGAGAACTGTGGAAACAAAGTCTCAAAAGGCAGTGGCCTTCCTTTTTAAAAGAGTGAGGCAGTGAGACTCAAACCTATGAAACCTCTTCCACTACCACCAAAGCTTCACTACCTTAGTGAAGGTAAACCAAATGCTAGCTCACAGTTAGCCAAAGCCAAACAGTGGGTTTCCCCTTTAAGGGAGTGAGGGAGTGGGACTCCAACCCAAGAAAATCCCTCCCAGTGTAACCAAATCTCCACTACTCTAGTGAACGTAAACTAAATGCTAACTTGTAGCTAGCCAATGCCAAACAGTGGTTTTCCCCTTTAAGGGAGTGAGGAAGTGGGACTCAAACCCATTAAAACTTTTCCTACCAAACCTCTGCTACCTTAGTGAAGGTAAACTAAATGCTAACTCATAGTTAGGCCAAAGCTGAAGAGAATCCATAAAACTGAAGCGTAATGTTAATTCATGGTCAGGTAGAAGAAAAAAGAAGTCATGAATAAAGGACTGAACTCACCTGCCAAGGGAAGGAGATGAACTGGTTTTAACCTTGTGAGTTAATTCCATAAGTGGCTGGAAAGGGACTCTGCCCCAGGTAAAATCTGAGTCCTTGGGAAAATCCTGAGTAGCTGCTGGAATTGGGGATGCCCTGGTGTGGACAACCCCTTCCACAGTCCTCCTTAAAAGCATTTTTTGGTTACTCTTTTAATTTATTTATTTTAGTTCCAGTGCAGTTGCTAATTTGTTAGGCCCCAAAGTGGGACATTTGGGGATAACTAGAGAGAAAAAAATTAACATGAGAATTAGGCAGAATTTACATTTATTGTTTCTGCAGACAGGAGCCAAGGCCAGTCTAAAGTCACTCAGAACTGACTTTTCTGTGGTACTGTTTTATTCTTGCTAATTATACCTAAGTTACTACTTAGCATTTGCTTTGATTATGCATTAGCTTTTATGCATATGGATGAACACACATAGCTAGTTTTATAATTATATTTAGTATGTTCAGGAATTCATGTTTGCAAATATATTGCATGATAAAAAAATGGGCAGATAACTCCACCCTTGGGTGTGAATTTTACTATGTTAATTAAGCAAGAAAAAAGTCTTTCCTTTGTGCCCTAGCAACAAGAAAAAACAAGTTACTTTCAGGTATTCCATCATCCTACATCCATCACATGGATTACCTGGTGGCCCAGATCATGGACCAGATGGAGGCGAGTCTGTGGGTCTGGTATGACTTTGTGTGGAACTGGATGTGGGCCATTGATAAGGACATCATGAAGCAGTGCTTCTGCAACCCTTGATGGTGTCCCTGATCGAGAAGTGCACCTGGTTCCATATCCACTGTGCCCACTTCATGTGTGAGGTGCACACTTCTCCTTTGATGTCAAGCTAAACTATGAGTTCCTTACCATACTAAGAAAATGGAAGGCATGGCTCAAAATAGGAATATATCAATTCCCCCAGAAAAGACACAGGATTTGAGAAAGCTATTTAATAAGATGAACAAAATTTTCCAAAATAAAATTTATGAATTGAAAGACAATATGGCTAAAGAGATGAACAACATCAAGAAGACTTTGAGTAAGCACAAAGAAGAATTTGTAAACCTGAACAGAAAAGTAACAGAGCTCATAGGAATGAAACACATGATAAGTATGATAAAAAAAACATTAAATGCATACAACAGCAGACTCCAAATGATAGAGAAAAGAATATATTATACCAAAGACAGAACACCTGAAATCAAGGAATGAAAACACAGAGAGAAAAGATTGGAAAAATTTGAGCAGGGGCTTAGGGAGATGAATTACAACATGAAACACAGCAACATATGTGTCATGGGAGTTCCAGAAGAAAAGAAGAGTAGAGGGGGAGAAAGAGTAGGTGAAGAAATAATACCTAAAAATTTCTCAACTTTCTTGAAAAAAAGGAAATTACATGTCCAAGAAGACCAGTGTACACCAATCAGAATAAATCCTAATAGACCTTACTCCAAGACACATTCTACTCAGAATGTCAAATGTCAAAGGTAAAGAGAAAATTCTGAGAGCAGCAAGGGAGAAGCAAACCATCACATACAAGGGATGGCCTGTATGACTTAGTGCAGATTTCTCATCAGAATCCATGGAAGTGAGAAGACAGTGGTATGATAAATTTGGATACTGAAACAGAAAAACTGCCAGCCAAGGATCTTTTATCAAGCAAAATTTTCCTTCAAATATAAAGGTGATTATAAAATATTCAGAAACAGAAACAAAGAGAGTTCATAAAAATGATTCCATTTTTGCAGGAAATATCAAAGGAATACTTAGAGCCTGAAAGAAAAAGGAGAAAGAGGCTTGGAGGAGAGTATAGAAGAAAGAATATGACAAAGGATAACAAAAAGAGTAAAAAGACAGATGAAAATAAGATATGACATATGAAAACCAAAGAATAAAATGGTGGAAGCAAATAATGCATTTACAGTAATATTGAATGTGAATGGATTAAAATCTCCAATCAAAAAATATAGGCTGACAGAATAGAAAAAGAAACATGTGCCATCCATATGCTGCTTACAAGAGATTCACCATAGATCCAGGGATACAAACTGGCTGAAAACAAAAGGTTGAAAAAAGATACTCCACACAAATTGTGACTATAAAGTAATAGGTGTATCTATATTAATGTCGGACCAAAAATTCTTAAACACAAAAATTTATAAAAGATACAGAACGTCATTATATATTAATAAAAGGTACAACCCACAAGGAAGATATAACAGTTATAAATGTCTATGCACCCAACCAGGGTGCCCCAAAATCCATGAGAAAAACTCAGGTAAACCTGAATGGAGGAATAGACATCTCTACAAAAGTTGTTGGAGACTTCAACACACCACTCATATCATTAGATAGAACTAGACAGAAGATCAACAAGGAAACAGAGTACCTGAGCAATATGATAAGTGATTTAGACCTAAGATACATATACAGAATAATGCATGCAAACTAAGTGGGGTATACACTCTTCTAAAGTGCCCATGGATCTTTCTCCAGGATAGATCACATGTTAGGTCACAATGCAGCTCCCAATAAATATGAAAAATTGAAATTGTACAAAGTGCCTTCTCAGATCATAAGGGAATAAAATCAGAAATCAATAATAGACAAGGAAAGAGGTAATTTTGCAAATGTGGGGAAGCTAAGCAACACACTCCTAAATAATCAGTGAGTCAAAGAAGAAATTGCAAGTGAAATCAGTAAATATATTAAGACAAATGAAATGAGAGCACAACTTATCCAGCTTATGGGATACACCAAAGATAGTTTTGAGAAGATAATTCATAGTCCTAAACACCTATATTAAAAACTAAGAGGAGAAGGGGAAAGATGGCATTGGTTTAGGTGGCACTCATGATCTTTCTCACAGAGGACAGCTGATTGGGGACAGGATCTTGCCCGAGTGGTCTGTTCTGGGAGTCCACAGAGCGAGAACCTTAGGGATATCGATCTGGAGGGAGATGGACAGTGAGGTGGATTCCTCAAGATAAAATCATGAGTTTTTCCCCAGCTGGAAATCATGGATGCAGACAGCTAAGCCCCACCCTCAGGCAAAGGGCTAGGGTGAACCATAACTCCCGCCAGCAACCCAGTGAGAGGAAGCATTCTCCAAGATTGGGAGGGTTCTGGAAGAGGGTGAAGAAGGGTTTCCTTTCTGTGGGTTTGGCTGCCTGGGCCCCCTTGCAGCTTTGAGGAGCATACTAGCTGGCTTGAAGTGGTGCCAGGCTGAGGGGAGAGGCTAATCTGCTGAGGAAGCCTGATTTATCTAGCCACCCTGGGATATGGAGGCTTGGCTTGGGAGGGGACGGTGTCAGCCAGTTTTATAGTTCTGCACTGAGGAGTATCAGAGTCTCATCTCCCCTAGGGGGGTGTTCAGGCAGTGGGAAGTGTTTGATAAATTTCCACAAACCTATTTAGGGCCCCCTCGGTGGAGAGGGTGGTCTACAAGAGGTTTTCTTTGGGTCACATTTCTCCAAAAAAAAAAAAAAAAGGTTACTTAAATTTTTTTTAACTTAGTTTATGCACTAAAATCTACCTCAAAACCTGCAGAGAGAAGCATGCAGGGTAAATGATTATGTAAACAGGCAAGCTGAGAGACTCCACAAGGGCCCAAGAAGGAATGTTGTTCTTCCTTAGCTTTATTTGACTGCTTGGTTGTGAGATTCTTTGGTTTTTCATTGTTAGTTTGTTTCTTGATTTGTTTCCTCTTTCCTTCCCCCACCCATTTTATTTTATTTTTTTAATTAGGTGCTGCCAGCTTGTTTCTTCTTTGCTGTGCTTATTTTTCCTTGATTTCCCATTCTCTATGTTTACTGATTTTGTCTACCAATGTTATATCCTTTCCTTCCTTTATCTTTCTACCTTCTGCTTTCTGTTGTGGTTCTTACATTCCACCTTTTTTTATTTGTCCTCAATTACCGGTGTCAATTTCTAGCTTGTCTATTCTGTTTTATTTATTTATTTATTATTATTGACTATTTCCTTTCAGCCCTTTCATTACTCTTTCTCTCTCTCCTCATCATTCTGGCTTTTCAAATCATGCTATATATTTTTCTCTATTTTGTTTCCCCTTCCATTTTAGGTACTCCACTTTATTTTCCCTATTACTCTACACTGGCTAAATGATTTAAATATTCACTTTACTAAGTCTGATACAGCCTCTCTTCTAACTTTTATTAATATTACTATTATCCTTTCTCCTTTCTTACCTCTTTTGTTTCTCTGACCCTAATCTTTTTCTTTCAAGGGAACATAGAAAAAAGCAAGGAAATAGAAAAAGAAGAACAAAGCATCAAAGAGAAAACTTAACACACAAACAGAACCACCCGCTAAATAAAACTCTAGAGGAGAGAGAGAAGCTAATAAGTTGAAAAAACCCAGCAAGATAAAATGATGACCAGAGGGCAACAAAAAATTACAAACCCTACTGACAAACAGGAAGACATAGACCAGCCCAATGAAGAAACTAAAAACCAGGAAGAGATGCAGAAAAATATTGAACAGCTAATCAAAGCTGTCCAAACAAATATAATGGACCAACTTAATGAAGTGAAGGAAGAGATTAAGGATAATATGAAGACACTGGGAGAACATACTGAAGATATTGTAAACATACATAAGAAAGTAATGGATATTATGGTGATGAATGGCACAGTCAAAGAAATAAAAAAGATGCTGGATTCACATAACAGCAGATTTGAACAGGGAGAAGAATGAATTAGTGATGTGGAAGACAGTAAATCTGAAATAAAACAGAGAGCAGAACAGATAGATAAAAAGATAGAAAAATCCAGCAGGGACTTAAGGATTTAACGGACAACACAAAATGCACGAACATATGCTTTATAAGCATCCCAGAAGGAGAAGAGAAGGGAAAGGGAACAGAAGGAATGTTGAAGGAAAGAATGGCTGGAAACTTCCCAACCCTATTGAGGGAGATGGATGTACATGTCCAGGAAGCACAGAGCACCCCATACAGTATAAATCCCAACAGGCCTATTCCAAGACATATAATTATCAAAATGTCCAATGCTCAAGACAAAGAGAAAATACTAAAGGCAGCAAGAGAAAAGAGAACCATCACATAAGATTAAGTGCTGATTTCTCATCTGAAACCATGGAGGCAAGAAGACAGTGGTATGACATAGTCAAGGTACTAAAGAAAAAGACTCCCAGCCATGAATTCTCTATCCAGCAAAGCTGGCATTTCAAAATGATGGAGAGTTCAAAATATTAAGAGATAAACAGAAATTAAGAGAGTATGCCAAGAAGAAACCTGGACTTCAAGAAATTCTAAAGTAAGTATTACATGTTGAAAGGAAAAAACAGGAGAGAGAGAGTTGGAGGAACATGTAAGAACAACTAAAAAGACAAAAGGAGAAAAAAAAACAACATATGACATACATAAATGCAAAGAAAATATGGCTGATGTAAGAAATTCATTGAGAGTAATAACATTGAATGTTAATGGATGAAACTCACCAGTCAAGAGGCATAGACTGGCAGAATGGATAAGGAAATATGACCCATCCATATGCAGTCTACAAGAAACCCGCCTTAGACCCAGGTACACAAGTAGGTGGAATTTAATGGTTGGAAAACAATTTTACAAGGAAACAATAACAAAAAAGGCAGGAGTAGCTATACTAATACCTGACAAAATAAGCTTTAAATACAAAATTATTGTAGGAGACAAAGATGGACACTGTATATTAGTAAAAGGGGTACTTTTTCAAGAAGAGTGAACAATCATAAACATTTATGCACCTGATAAGGATGCCTCAAAATACATGAGGCAAACACTGGAAAAACTAAGTGGAGAAATTAATGCCTCTACAATTATAGTGGGGGACTTCAATATACCATTATCACAATTAGACAGAATATCTAGACAATGAATCAATGCATAAACAAAGACTCTGAATAATACATTAGAGGACCTGGACCTAATACACATATACAGAATGCTACACCCAAATACTGCAGGATATACATTCTTTTCATGTGAACATGGATCATACTCCAAGATAGACAACATGGTATGCCACAGAACAACTCTCACTGAATTCAGAAAGGTTAAGATTATACAAAGTAATTTCTCTGACAATAGAGAAAAGAAATTGGAAATCACTAAGGGCAGGAGAACCAGATTAGGCACAAAGATATGGAAGTTAAACAACACACTCTTAGTCAAACAGTGGGACAAGGAGGAAATCTCAAAATAAATCACTAACTACCTTGAAAAGAATGAAAATGTCAACACAATATATAGAAACCTATGGGATGCAGCCAAAGCTGTACTGAGAGGGAATTTCATAGCCATAAATACATATATTAAAAAAGAAAGAATAACTAAAATTGAAGACCTAACTGCACACCTGGAGGAATTTCAAAAACAACAACAAACTAACCCCAAAGGAAATAGAAAGAAGGAAATAAGAAAGATAAGAATGGAACTAAATGAAATAGAAAAAAAGAAAGCACTAGAAAAAATAAACATAACCAAAATCTTGTTTTTTGAGAAGATCAATAAAATTGACAAACAGCCAGACTAACAAAGAAAAAGAGAGAGCAGATGCAAATAAACAAAATAAGGAATGAGGAAGAGGATATCACTACTGAACCCACATAAATAAAGAGTATCATAAGAGGACAATTTGAAAAATTGTATGCCAACAGGAATGATAATATAGAGGAAATGGAGAAATTCCTAGAAACTCACAAGCAGCCTATATTGAGGAAAGAATGAATTGATGAACTCAACAGTACAATTACAAGTAAAGAGATAGACTTGGTTATCAAAAACCTCCCATCTAAGAAAAGCCGAGGACCACATGGCTTCAGAGCCAAATTCTCCCTAATATTCCAGACAGCGCTAACACCAATCTTGCTTAAGATCTTCTCAAAAATAGAAGAAGGAACATTGCCTAACTTGTTCTGTGTTGCCAACATTACCCTAATAACAAAGCCAAACAAAGATACAATAAGAAAGGAAAATTACAGACCAATTTTACTAATGAACCTAGATGCTAAAACTCACAACAAAATACTTGCTTACCGCATTCAACAAAATATCCAAATAATTATGCACCATGACCAAGTGTTTTCATCCTGAGTATGTAAGGAAGGTTCAACATAAGAAAATCAATCAATATAATAAACCACATGAACAGATTGAAAGAGAAAAATCGCATGAACATCTCTATAGATGCAGAAAAAACATTTAACAAAATACAGCACACTTTCCTCATAAAAACACTGCAAAAGATAGTAATAGAAGGAAACTTTCTCAACATGATAAAGGGTATATATGAAAAACCCAAAGCTAACATCATCTTCAATGGTGAAATCTTAAAGCCTTAAAGAGATTGGGAACAAGACAAGGATGTCCACTATCACCACTCCTATGTAACATTGTCCTAGAAGTACTTGCTTAAGCACTGAGGCAAGAAAAAGATATAATATGCATCCAAATTGGAAGGGAAGAAGTAAAAATTTCATTATTTGCAGACAATATGATCCTATATCTAGAAAGCCATGAGAAATCTACAACAAAGCTTGTAGTACTTATAAAGGAGTTGAGTTATTTCACAGGCTATGAGATGAATGCTCAAAAATCAGTACCATTTCTGTACACCAATAATGAGCAATCTGAGGGGGAAATCAAGAAAAAAATACCATTTACAATAGTAACTAAAAGAAACAAACACCTCAGAATAAATTTAACTAAATATATAAAGGAATTATAGAAAACTACACAACACTGTTAAAGGAAATCAAAGAAGACTTAAATGAATGGAAAAATATTCCCTGTTCATGGATAGGAAGACTAAACCTCATCAAGATGTGTATCTTACACAAAATAATCTATAGATTTAATGCAATCGCATTAAAAATCAACACAGTATTTTTTAAGGATTTGGAAAAACTAATTACAAAATTCATTTGGAATGTAAGAGGCCCTGAATTGCCAAAGACATATTGAAAAAGAAAAATGAAGATGGAGGTATCACAATACCCGACTTTAAAACATACTCCAAAGCTACAGTGGTCAAAACTGCATGGTATTGGAACAAGGATAGACCTACTGACCAATGGGACCAAACTGAGAGTTCTGATATAGATCCTCACATATACAGTCATGTGATATTGGACAAGGTCACCAGGCCAATTTGGTTGGGAGAGAATGGCCTCTTAAAAAAATGGTGCTTGGTGAACTGGATATCCATATCCAAAAGAATGAGAAAGGAACACCATCTCACATCTTATTCAAAAATCAACTCAAGATGTATCAAAGATCTAAATATAAGAGCCAAGACCATAAAGACCTCCGAAGATAATGTAGGAAGCACATACAGGACCTTGTAATAGGAAATAGTTTCATGAACTTCACACCCAAAGCATGAGTAGCAAAAGAATAAATAGATAAATGGGATCTCCTCAAAATAAAAAACTTTTGCACCTCAAATGATGTTATCTACAAAATAAAAATGCAGCCTACCAATGGGAGAAAATATTTGGCAACCATATATCTGATAGGAGCC
>JAQZBX010100941.1:0-11326 GCA_029593785.1 Cabassous unicinctus | reverse complement strand
AACTTAGATATTGTGGACAGATGGAAGGAATATTTTACCTTGCAGTTTTAGATAACCCTTAATTTAGAGGTATGGGACTTATCTAGCCTCATTTTGTTGGTTGTCTAGGGCAAACACTAATAACTGGAGAGTAGGAGTTGGTCATTACTCTGCTGGGATTCAGGGCTCAAACAGCATATGAAAAATCCAAAGATTTAAGTCTCTGAGAAATATACTTAACAGGTACATTGAAAATTATTGGCTCAAATAAAAGGAGTGGAAGAATCATGATTAGGGGACTTATAATGAGTGTAACTATGTTATATTGGGGAAATAGGTTACCATATATTCCCAAATAGGGCCTGCCAAAGGAGTGCTGATTTCATGAGGCTGTATTCCTTGCCTCTGGTGTATGGACATCCCTAATGCCCTTGGGAGCAATGCTATTTGAGTCTTTGTTTACTTTGAAATGAAATCTGTCTGAGACCTTCATAAGTGTAACCTCCAGAATGACCTCCCAACACACTTTGAAATCTCTTAACCACAAAAACTCATTTTTATTTAATGTTTCACTCTTTTGGCCAAGGTCTTTTCCAAGTGCATCACTGGTTAATGCTTGATATTAATCCCTCAGTGCCAGGGAGACTCCTCCTTAGGAGTAATGCCCTAAGTAGGGAGGAAGGTAGTAAGTTTATTTGCTGAATTTGACTTAGAGAAAGGCCATGTTTGAGTAACAGATTGGTTTTCAAGAAAGAACACTTAGATATTAATTATAATTAGGCTAAGTTTCATTTTTACAGGAGTAAGGTTCAAATGTAAAAGCACCAAATTCAAGGACTTGGCAAATAAGCCTATCTTCTTTTCTTACTCAAGGCTTATATATTCCAGAGATTCCTGCCATTTTATTTAAAATATTTGATATTGATCCTTTGGAATATACCAAGCTCATTTTTATGGTGAAATGCATTGTCTGTTTTTGTAATTGTTTTTCTGTGCCTGTAAAGAATCTCCATTATCTTTGGAAGAGTATAATATACTATATTCTTCTTCAGTTCATTATATACATGTTTAAGCTTATTAATTACAGTATTTACATCTTTCATATTTATATCTCTGCTATTCTTTTAATTTTATGAATGATTTGTGATATGGGTGTGATAAAATATACAACTGCTGTTTTACCTACTGATTTCTGCTCCTGATGTGTTTTAGTTTATTTTGAGGGCATTTTGTTAGCCTCAATTTCCCACATCCCGGATTTTTTTACTGTTTTGTCAGGTGTATATGATTTGTTGATGGTTTATCTTTCATTATATTTTAATTTTCCACTAAATTAAGGTTATTCTTATAACTAGAATTTACATTTCATTTTTAACTATAAAGGGAAAAGCAATAAAACAAAAGAAGCCAATCCAGTGTTGATATGTACAAGCTCTATATTAGCCATACTCTGAGGTAACTATAACAATTTGCTGGTCAGTTGTCAAATACTCAATAGAAATAATTAATGAGTAATTTGAAATATGGATTTATTCTATCAATACCGATGAACTTCAACATAAGTGTATATTTTGTCTCACAATATTAGGTAACTACATTATAAACCCATCACCCTTATGAAAAAGTGTTCAAATTAAGCATTCTGAACAGAGAAATCTCTCAGAAATTTTCACACTATATCACACTTTAACAAATCTTGTAATTAAAAAAAATGAATTTGTATAATGATAAATATTTGAGAGTTGCCGTTTATTCTTTTTATTTGAAAGCAAAAGAAAGAAGGTAAAATACCATCAAAGAGATATGTGTTTTTCTTAGGTTGTGAAATGTGGTTGAAATTGTTTCTAGAAAACAATGGGATGAGGTCCTGCAATATTTGTCCTTCAATTCCTGACTTGCTTCACTCAACATAAGGTCCTCAAGATTGATCCATGTTATCCCATGTGTTAGTACTATATTCCTTCTTACAGCTGAGTAATATTCCATTGTATCTATATATCATATTTTGTTTATCTATTCATCTGTTGATGGGCATTTGGGTTGATTCCAACTTTTGGCTATAGTGAATAATGCCTCTATGAACATTGGTGTGGATATATCTGTTCATGTCCTTGCTTTCAGTTCTTCTGGGTATATACCCAGCAGTGGAATTGCTGTGTCATATGGCAGATGTATATTTAGTATTTGAGGAACTGCCAAACTCTCTACCACAGTGACTGGACCATTCTACATTCCCACCAGCAGTGGATGAGTGTTCCCATTCATCCACATCCGCTCCAACACTTATAGTCCTCTGTTTTTTTAATGGCTGCTAGTCCAATGGCTGTTTTGATTTGCATTTTCATAATACCTAGTGATGTTGAGCATCTTTCCATGTGCTTTTTTTTTTATGAGCTTAATTTTTTTTTAAAGATTTATTTATTTATTTATCCCCCCCCCCTTGCTGCTTGTGTTTGCTGTGTCCATTTGCTGTGTGTTTTTTCTGTGTCTGCTTATCCCCACCTTGCTGTGAGGTCTTGCTGCATCAGCCCACCGCGCCGTGTGGGCCAGGCCTGCCCTCACAAGGAGGCCCCGGGAAGCAAACCCGGAGCCTCCCATATGGTAAACAGGAGCTCTATCGATTGCGCCACACCCGCTTCCCTCCATGTGCTTTTTAGCCATTTGTATTTCTTCTTTGGAGAAGTGTCTGTTTAAATTGCTTGCCCATTTTTAAATGTTTTTTTTTTTTATTTTCAAGATATATGATTTATTTATATATGCTTGATATTAGGCTCCTATCAGATATATGGTTACCAAACATTTTCTCCCATGGGATAGGCTGTCTTTTCACTTTCTTGACAAACTCCTTTGAGGTGCAAAAGGTTTTAATTTTGAGGAAATCCCATTTATCTATTTTTTCTTTCATTTCTTGTGCTTGGGGTGTGACGTTCATAAAGACATTTCCTACTACAAGGTCCTGTAGATGCTTCCCTACATTATCATCCAAGGCTTAATGGTCTTGGTTCTTATATTTAGATCTTTGATCCATCTTGAGTTGATTTTTGTATAAGGTGTGAGACGTTGTTCTTCTCTAATTCTTTTGGAGATGGATATGTAGTTCTCCAAGCACCATTTGTTGAAAAGGCCATTCTTTCCCAGTTGAGTGGACTTGGTAACCTTGTTGAATATCAAATAATTCAATCTATATCAGAGGTCTCAATTAGGTTCCATTGGTCAGTATGGCTATACTTGTGCCAATACCATGCAGTTTTGACCACTGTAGTATGGCTATACTTGTGCCAATACCATGCAGTTTTGACCACTGTAGCTTTGTAGTATGCTTTAAAGTCAGGTAGTGTGATTCCTACAATTTCATGTTTTTTTTCAAGATGTCTTTGGCTACTTAGGGCCTCTTGCTCTTCCAAATAAATTTCATAGTTTTTCCAATTCAGTAAAAAATGCTGTGTTAATTTTTATTGGGATTGCATTAAATCTTTATATTAATTTGGGTAGGATAGACATCTTAATGATGTTTAGTCTTCCCATCCATGAACAGGGAATATTCTTCCATTTATGTAAGTTTTCTTTGATTTCCTTTACCAATGCTATGTAGTTTTCTGTGTATAAGTCATTTACATCTTTCATTAAGCTTATTCCTAGGTATTGATTTTTTCAGTTACTATTGTAAATGGTATTTTTTCCTTCATTTCGTCCTCAGTTTGTTCATTATTGGTGTACAGAAATGCTACTGATTTTTGAGCATTCATCTTATAGCCTTCAACTTTACTAAACTCATTTATAAGCTCTAGAATCTTTGTTGTAGATTTCTCAGGGCTTTCTATGTATAGGATCATGTCATCTGTAAATTAAGCCAACTCAGAGAGCTAGAGTCTTGAAGTTAGGTTTACAGGAAATAGGAAGGGAGAAAAAGGTTGTAGCTAATGACCATATGGGCGAAATGTATGATAAGGTGGATGTGAGGAGTTGTTCAGTGAAGAGATATTGCAGGGATGTAGGGATACTATTGGATTGGGTGGTGCAAGCTTGACAGGGGTGTAGGGTGGGGAGTATGGGTTGGATGGTCCAAGGAACTGGGAGGAGGGTTGGGGGAGAGAAAAGATGAACACTGGGGATAGGTGGATACTTGAGTGAAACTACAATTTTGAGAAAACTCTATTGGCAATATGACAAGGAAGCATTACTAGTGTAGGGTGTAATGGACGGGGGCATTTGGGAAAGGGTGCACTTGGGATAGACTTCTAGAGAATGTGCAAGTGATCATTTTGTCATAGTGTGCTGTATCAGTGGGGGGAGACCCACATAGTGAATGGGAAGGTGTTGGACTCCCATGCTGGGGAGGCTTGATATGTTCTCAAATGAGGGGGGTGTCTCTTGAAAGCATGGACAGTTCCTAAGAAGACAGACTAATGTGTCCAGGCCTCAGCATTGTTGTAAGTATCTAAGAATCTTGTCCTTCAAGGAGTGAAGCCTGGTGGTCTCCATGGGCCCCGTGGGTAGAAGGAGGGAAGAATAGAAAACATTGAAGAGGGGGTATTTGGGGGTAATGGAAGTGTTCTGCATGATCATGCAATGATGGATACAGGCCATGTTAAAGTTCATCAAAAAATTATAAAAGTGTATGGTCTAAAATGTAAACCATAATGTAAACCATTGACCATGGTTAGTAGCTATATTTCAATATTTACACATCTGTTGTAACAAATGTACCATCCACATTCAAAAAGATTACTAATAGGGAAGGGGGGAAAGGGGGAGGATGTTGGGTATATGGGAGTTCCCTATATTCTGTATGAAGCCTTACTGTGACCTAAAACTTCTTTGAAGACAATATAAAGAAAAGGGAGACACTGGAGAAGAAATAGAAGAAAATGCTATTGTACATAGAAAATTAAAGGAAAAATTTTCCTTTAATTTTCATTAAAGGAAAATGCAAAAAACTAATTTATCTTTTAATGTTTTTCATTATTTTTTAATACCCCGATATTTTTTACTTTATTTTAGTTTTGGTTTCTCAAATTATTATGTATTTTATTTCTTATGTTTAAACCTAACATTATTATTTCATTTTCCTATTAATCAAATTTGGCAATATTCTTGGCATCATTTTTGAAGAGGTTTTAGGTCACAAAAGGGTTACAACTATCGCAGGGGAGTATCAATGGTGTGGAGAGTCAGTGATGGGGGATACATAGGAGGAAATCACATATAAGGTATATAAATATGTTCAAATGTTCATGGAGCATTGCCACAGTGGGTGGAGATTCACACAACAACTGAAAGATTATTGAATTCCCATCTTGGGGAGCTCTGCCACATTTTCTAATGGAACAGCAACAATTCCCCAAGTGCAAAAGCAATGACTAATGAAGAAGAATGGTCCATTTATGGTCCCTTGATGTTGATGACTATGCTTGCGAGTGTTTTGCTATTGAATTTGCAACTTAGCCTAGTGTTGGAGAATACCTAAGAGTTGTGTCCTGAGAGGCTCCTTGATGCTCAAATGTGGCCTTTATCTAAGCCAAACTCAGCATATAAATGTGCTACCTTCCCCACAGTGTGGGACATGACCCCCAGGGATGAACCTCCCTGGCACCAAGGGATTACTACCAAGCAATGGCTGTTGATACAACTGGAAAAAGGCCTTGAATAAAAGGAAAAAGTTGAAGACAAATGAGTGTATATGGCTAAGAGACACTTCAAAGTGAATCGGGAGGTCATCAGAGAGGTAACACTTATGCAAGTCTCAGCAAGATCTCTTAGATGGCCAAGGTAAATACTACCCCAAATAGTGGGGCTCCTGAGGGCTCTGGAGATACCCAGGACCTATGGTCATGGCAGATAGCGCCAGAGTTTGGTGCCTTGCCAGTGGCCCTACTTTGGAATTTGTGCTCCTGAGTGTGATAGCATTGACTCAGATGTGACTTTTCTACACATGTCTCTTCTATCCCTTTAATTTGAACCTATAGTTGGGGCTGGAGTTGGTAGGTGTACATCCACGAGACTTTAATCTCTGGGCTGTCCATGTGCCAGCTGGGCTCTGGAATTCAACAGAGTTGCAATACCTACTCTCCAGTTCATTGGACTCACCCAGGACAAGTAACAAGGAGATGATGATGGACAATGACCATCCCAAGGAACCAAGAGTATCTACAACTGCAAGCAAGAGAGTCCCATCCATCTGCCCCATGGGATCAAATCCTCCTCTCAATTACAGGTGGAGTGGGCAACACCATCCCATTATCCTCTGGATTGGGGAATGAACTATGGACTAAAGTAAACTTACTGGTATTCTGCTATAGACTTATTGTGATTCTAGCCAATGGGAGAAATTATATCATTCATGTAGAGGCAATGGCCACTGGAGGATCTGAGGGCAGGAAGAGAGAAAAACAGGTGAAATATGGGAGCATTTTGGGGACTTGAGAATTTTCCTGAATGACATTACAATGACAGATATAGGCCAATACATATCTTGCCATAACCTACAAAATTATGTAGGACAGAGTTTAAACTATAATCCATGCTTAGCGGCAATGCTCTAAAATGTTTTCATCAAGTGTAACGAATGTACGACACTAATGAAAGATGTTAATGCAGGAAAATGTGGGAGTTGTAGGAAGTAGGGCATATGCGAACCCCCTATATTTTTATGCAACATTTATGTAATCTAAATACTTATATATATATAAGTATATATATATAAATTAACAATGGGGTGAGCAACAGCTTCATTACTATTCCAGAAAATATTATTGAAGAAACAGAGAAATGATGAAAGTTTGGAGGATCAATATTAAAACTAATTATTCAGTGTAAGTTGTCTTCTATGAGAGTATCTAATATTTGTAACAATTCTATTTTATAATGAAATACTCAAAGAACATCTTTATAAATGAGTGAAGGGAAGATGTATTAGAGAAGAAATAGTCCCTACAATAAATGCTGTCTCTAATTAAAAAAAAAAAAAAGCTATGTAGAAATAATTATGTAGATTTTAAACACTAATTCAGCACCTACTTTTACTGGACTATTATCTTTTTATTCCTGTGGTAAAGTTAATTCTCTACATCAAAGCCAAACTACACATCAAATATTTGCAGACAAATGTTTAAAAAAATGTGAAGTGGTTAATATCATTAAGAAAACTACACAAGATATAATAGGATCTTTACAAATGTATCATTCCTCACAAGGTTTGCTTATCTTACACATGATAAAAATACTAAACAAATTTTTGCAAGAATTGTCAAAGTTAAAGATGGAAGGCGTGTTTCCTTTTTTACCTTTATCTTATGTAAATTTTATAACAGAATTTTAACAGATATTATACATTACCTAGTAATCCATTTTCAAAAATTAACAAATTTTATTTTATAGTGCTCCCAACTACACTCCCACAGACTTCATATCATTTGACCTATACATATTTCACAATGTCCCTCTGAAATATAACACTTTTTATACCTAAAATATTATACCTAAAAGTTATCACATTATAAATATTATCAAATGTCCACTCATTCATATTTTGTAATTGACATTAGTTTTCTCAGGAGTGTCCTTGAATTGGATACAAATAAGGTCTATATTTTGCAATTGGTTGACAAGTCTCTTAATCTCATTTGTTCTATATGTTCACCTTCAGCTTTTTATTTATTTATTTTTTATCTTGAAATATTACGGTTGCTGAAAAACCTGGATAGTTTCTGTTCAAGTGTACCAGTTTGTATTTTCCTGAATGCATGCCAGTGGTGTCATCTTCCTTTAACCCCTGCATTTCTCATAAATTGATTGTTAACCCAATCTAATAACCAATTTTATCAAGATGAATAAAAAAGGTGTTTCTCTCTCTTTTGGGGTTGTCAGCAGCCATTGTGACAACTGCCTAGATTCATGATGTCATTAGATTTTGCAAAGTCAAACTCTTAATTTATTAGCTGAAATCCCTTCTATGAAAACAAACATCTCCACCTAATACACCAACTATTTGCCAACCTTGATGTCTTTATGACTGAATTGTTTACAGAAGTCAAAATAAATACTCTTTTTCTTTTCTTTTCTTTGCCAATTTTAATGAGTTGGTTGCCTAACATCCTCCTAAGTTCACAAACTCTTTTAGGACTATTTGGATCTCCTGAACTTAAATGTATTTGATGCGTTATATTAACTGCAATTATTTTACATACTTATGCACAAATGTCAAGTCTTCGCCATTAGAAACATGTAACTTAATTCCTGGGTCCATTTGACATGACTCTATTAATCTTGATAGTGTTCAAGCTTTCTGGTTTGACTATCAATCCAAGGGTTGTTTGTCATATCCTAAGTCCACACCTGATCTATAGTCTAGTATTTTAGCAAAGAGCTGTGCTGCTTTTGATAGCAACTATTTTTTATTCACAATCTTCTATTAACTGTACTTACTAATTTTGAAATAAGTGAAGGTTCACATGAAATTGTGTAAGAAAAAATAGAGAGGGATCCACTGTACCGTTTACACAGTTTTCTCCAATGGTAGCATCTTGCAAAACAATTTTTTAAATACTGCAATCTCAAAGTTAAAGTATTCATTGCTACTGCACTGACACTTATTTCTAAATCCTTTTAGGAGACTGAACTAGTAAATATGTATATTTTAAAGGTAAAATACATCTTAAATTCATGTATTTTTTAATTATGCAGAAGTATTGATGTTGAAAAAAACAGGTTTATACTGAAGAATTCCTAAATTTTAGCTCACAATTAACATGTCTAGAGTTCCTAAAAACAGTATAAAAATTGTTTGTAGCTCTTTGCATTCAGGTTATGTCACCTTAAAGATGTGCAGTCACATTGCTTTGTTTTCTAGTTATTTTTGATCATTTTAATATAAGGCATTTTACCTTAATTAAAAAAAAAACAGTATTTGATTAATATTTTAAGGACATTTACATGCTTCCTAACCAAAGTTAAGTTTCATAAAACTTAACACACATAGGGAAAAATTTAAAGAATATATGTTTGGAAACATATATGCCATTATATTACTTTGTTGAAAAAAATGATAAATCTCTAAAATCTCATGTATGCATACACAGCACACTTAGAAACACATTTTCTAAATTCTTTTCAAATTCCCAAAAGAAGAGGCTCAGACATATTTTATAGCCATTTTAAAGAAACCAAGCCTTCAGTAGCTTCTGATTTATTTGTAAGACCAAATTTCAACAGCATGTTTGCATAATTGTGGAAAATTATTTAAAAATTATTCCCATGACATAAAAGCATAGTCTTGCATTTGTTTTATTTTTATATGATACTTTGTGGGGTGTTTCTTTTAGCTTGTTAGACTTTGCATCTAATTATGTCAGTATAATACACCTAAAAAATCCATTGACTCACTAGAAAACAACTATTAAGTAAGATTTCAAAAATATGAAATTATATTCAGTCATATGTATCTTACTAATATTACCAAATTATCATTAATATACTATATTTTCATTAATATGATATTATATATTTTAGAATTATCATGATATGTGTACCATAATATATTAATTGAGTTAATTCTATTAATTAATTAAATTTTATTCATTTTGTCTTTGACACATTTTTAAAATATTACATAATATATAATATAAACAGAAAAATATATATGATATACTCAAAAAATAGTTTGAGGTATATAATAAAATAAATATCTGCTATTCTAAAAAAAAAAATCACTTCATATGACTCAGAGTTTAATTCTTCTTTTTAGTTTCTTAAAAGTTCCTAGCCCATATTCCAAAACTGGCCCAATAACTTACGCAGGACTGTAAGCTCATTCCATCTCCTTGGAAATAAGCAAACCCAGGGTAGAATCTAAACCTTGAATTTCCTTTCTATGCTAAACTCTATATATAATTTATATTTATTAATTCATCTTGAGAGTGTTTTAAAATCTCAATATGTTATTTTTTATTCTAATCATAGTAATGGTCTACTATTTTCCTAAGGGAGACGTCTATGGCATATCTTCCCTGTACAGACCTTTGTCCACATGGCTCTCTTAAAAACATTTTCTAGGTGAACCAACCACCTGAGCCAGTGTTCACCATTTGACTTCCATATATGTATTACAAAGACATATTTTTTACTAATTATCTAAATTCCTACACTACCTGGTATAATGTAACACAAAAAGAAAAATATCCTGAAAAGCATCTTTGAAAGAGCAAATCAATCAAATTTTGGTAATCCTTATATCCTCCACCAGTGGAAACTGAAGTTTATGTTCTGATGGTGTTTTCACTTGTAGCATTCTCTCTTTCCCAGTCCATATTTTATTCCATACTTCAGCAGTTTCAAATCTGCATTTGTGGGATGTTTGTTGTAATAGATACTACCAGGAGCCAGCACAATATGGACACTCATTTCCATTCCCTTGTATGTTAACTTCAACTTTTTCCAGGGATGCCAAGATGCATGGTTTCAAATCTCGGTCTTCCTTTCAATCATTACAGCTGGAGACAGTGTAGTAATATAGCTATGGCTTATCTGATGTAAATGTATGCTTCTAGGGTGGATTATCCTTATAAAAACAATAAACAAAGCCTCATTTGACCTTTGCTATCTTTATTCTTGAGCCTTCACTCTGCTTGGGTCATGGGTGTGATAACTAGCAAAACAGAAGCTTTTTGTGTTCCTGGAGAAGACAAAGTTGAATGCCAGGGCAAGAAGACTAAAGAAGCATAGTTCTTTGACGGCATCACTGAACTACCATATACACCTTTGATGGCCTAACACCAGGCTTCTGTTGTCAATGGCCAGCAACTGAACATAATATTGAAAACTTACCCAGAATTTTTTCCAACAATTTATTTCAGTACAAAGATAGTTTCCTCCAGTGAAATCTAAATAACCTAAATGAGTGTCAAACCCAGATTAGATGCCTTATTATCACAGCATTCTAAGCAAAATAGTACTGCACATTTAGAAATATTCATTATGTGCTATTAAAGTACCAGATATAGTGAAAGCAAAATCCATTATATATCATAATTCTCCTCATCCCACATTCACATATTAATTTAGAAGTGAAACAAAATGCACAAAATACCCAAACCTCTCTTGTTCTCTTTCTCTGAAACATAGAATAATCAGTAAGAATTTAATATGCATTTTTACCCTGATGAGGGGTATAAGGATCTGAATAAGAAAATATGAAGAATATAATTTACTGTACATAACATACACATAAATATTCTAGACAACAAGAGATACACAAAGTTATTTCTTTACTATGTTGCATGAGATATGTTACAGTGTAATGGGTCATGTAGAAATCATATAAGATAGTCCAAAATATATTGATGCTGTATAC